>KL271797.1:0-22769 GCA_000699545.1 Podiceps cristatus | reverse complement strand
TTTTTTTTTTTTTTACAACCCCTGTTCCCGGAAAACTGCACCCAAAAAAAAAAAAAAAAAAGCTAAAAGACATTTTTTTTTCCCAAGCTGTGAACATATTTTTTTCATGCTTCCATAGCAAAAGTTCCCTGCCAATTTATCAAACCGTAGGGGAAAAGAAACAAGATGGGATTATAACTAGCATTATCGCTATGAACTGTGATTGTAACACAGAAAAAAAAAAAAAACATTATTTTTTATAATTGCTTAGAACAGTAATTTGAATGCTCTTAGGAAGTCAAGAAAATGGCTGCTCGAAGGAGGCTTAGGATCGTCGTACAGCGTGTGGGCTGTAGTCCTGGGGGCACGTATTCTGTAAGCTATTATGAGTAATCAAGTGAGATGGTAACTTTAGGAGTGTATTATTGTGGTGAACTCCAAATTCAAAAAGAAGCGCTGTAATGAATTTAACTACACCAGACATGCAACTTTCCCAGCTGTATGCATTCGTAATTTTACAGTATTTTCTTTCGAGGTATTCCATGGTCCTCGGACGGTGAGTTACGTGTACGGCGGTGAGAGCCTGCGTCTGCTCACGCTCACCTCAGGCTGGAGGCACTGGCAGGAAACCCTGCGGGGCTCAGCGGGGCCGTCGAGCTCCCACCTTCCTTAGCAGACAATCTGATTTAAAAAATGTTATATGCAGTCTCAGCACCTGTTTCTTCCTAGAGAAGCAGTATATTTTCCACATACCTCTCGAACATATGAGTATTCATGGGGTTTGGGTTTTTATTGGGGAATATTTCGTTTAATAGTTTTTCAATTTTTTGCAAATATATTCAAATTGCTTCATGTGAACTACGCAGATGCACTCTTTTGTAATTGCAGTTACAATGTCCGCAATGTTACAGAAATGATTGCAGGGGTTTTTTAAAAAAAAAAAAAAAAAAAAAAGTCCATATTGTCAGTGATTTATATTTCTAATTTTCTAATGTAACTTTTTGTAGTCAGAACTGCTGCTTTTCTTTTAAGCTGATGCTATGAAAAAGAGTCCCAGAACTTATTTCACAGAAACTATAAAGTCATTCAAGGCAATGAAAGATCTTGCTTTTTTAACCTTTCAGAAAGTCGCTCAGTTGAGCAGTCAGGCCGTATTATTCTATATCTTGTCTAACATGAGGAAACAGTCCCAAAAGAAAGATATCCCAAATTAACGCCACACTTCGTTAAATAGAGACATTCTTGGTTTTCACCAAGCTAATTCGATCCAGTTCAGTTAACTCATTTTTTTTGTACTCGGCTCACAAAAGGCAGCCATGAATGAAGCAAGTTCATCATGTGTTTGACACATCAGTGTGAAACTAAAAGGCAGGCTGTGAGGGAGGGTTCCTGCCTTGAGCTTTTAGACAATACCCGATGAAAGAGGCCCCTCATTCAAAACTGGTCTCCAGCAAACCAGGCAGGCTGCTGCGGATCGCTGTTACAAACAGGTATAATGGGAATTAGCCAGAACTTGATTTGTCAGACACCTCTTGATTTCTAGTTGTGACTGTTTGTGTAATCCAATCTTTATCTAATATCCTCAGGCCAGCAGATGGTTCACGGGACTTCTGTAAGAGCGAAAGACTACTCTACTTTGGAAATTTAAAATAATGTACAGAATAAAACATACTGAATGTAAAAAAAATTGTAATGTAAAAAAAAACAATAAAAAAAAAAAATCATCAAAACCCCCACAAAAAACTCACAACTAAAAAACCACACAAAAAAACCCACAGAAAAAAGTAATGTTTTATATTTTACATATTTTATGTTTGTAAATTATGTCTCTTACAATTTTATACCATGAAATATGTGGATTATAAATTCAGATGACAAAGTGTGATGGACAGTCACAAAATACACCTTTAAAATAAAAAAAAAAAAAAAAGTATAAACATATTTTTGCAACTTTTTGCATTATCCCGTCAATAAACATCATCCTTGACAGCCAGTATGTGCCACCTAACTGAATAGTTCAGTCTGTGCTGTGAAGTAATGACGTCTGCTATGATGCTACCAAGCAAATAGTATTTGTGAGCCGTATGGAAATTCTGAACACGTTTTCAGAAAGTTACTTTTCTCTCCAAGCTTGCTCTAGCAAGGCCGTAAGAACGTAGCAACACTGATTTTTGGAGATAGTTGCAAATACTAACATCAACCTGAGAGACCAGCTTTGCTTTCTGGTTATGTGGGATAATCACTAGGTTTATAAAATAATAGATTATTTACTCAGTTTTAAGTATTGTTACTGACCTGTTCCTGAGAGAGGATGGCTTTTTAGCTCTGACTTAAGCTGGTGATCTCACTGGAATTTCTAAAGGACCTTTCTCCTCTATCAGCTGCCACGAAAGCTGGGAATATGTGTTCGTCTGAAAGGTTTTGTTGATTTTTAACATTCTTATCACAGGGACCTGTTTCCAGAATATTTAATTTAAAGTATCTCTTTTTGGTTAGAAGTTCAAGGTAAGTCTAGAGATAAGAGGAGAGATAGGGAAGCCCAATCCATAATGTCCTTTCTTGCATTTCTTAATTACTTATTCAAATTTTATGAGAAGAATGTGAAAAATATAAAAAATTGTGAACAAAGGATATATGAAAATTGCTGTTAACTTTATTTTCTTTTCATATACTCAACAAACCAAGAAAATAAATATTTTATAGCTGCGTACCTAGTTCGGTGGTGTCTTGTAGTAGATGTTTAGGTCAGATAACTATGTGCTGCTAATATTCGGGGGTTTGGTTTTTTCCCCACAGTTTTACTATGAATCCTGCTGGCATCGAGGACCTCAGGAAAACAATGGTGAGTGTGAGTGGTGCTGTGGAAAGCCATCAGTAAATGATAACTAATTGGTGCTTGACACAATATATCCTATTATTCTTGTTTAAACTCTTTCAAGGAAATGTCAGGGGGTTTTTTGTTTGCTTGTTTCTTTTTCTTTTGACATATCCAGAAAATCTACTTAGAAAATTACAGGCTTAATATAAATTTGGAAGTAAAGAAGAGCTTTACACTCAATATGCGATGTACTTCTGGTATGATGATGTAGAGAAGAAACGGGAAATTAGATCTTTACACAGAAAGTAAAAGGAAGACCGTTGCTTTGGGGTATCTCAGATGACTCTAGAGAAGTGATAGTCAGGTGAGGAGCTATGCATTAGGCAGTGATGTATTAGCTGACCCAAGAGGAGTTTCCAGTTGCTATAGTTGGAGACTTGAGGCCAGTCTTTAGATGGCAAATTAAAATGGAAGTAATGAACTGATATGTGATAGGATTAATAATACAAATAATAAATGAACAGCCTCTCAGAAAACACTAGAAGTAGAAATACTAGAAGTTACTATTCAGAATAGTCTTTTGACTCTGAAAGTACCCAAAATAAATTCTGTACTAAGAAAAGACAAAAAAAAATCCACAGATTTCCTATGCAGTGCCTTTGTTTGAAGGAAAATGTTGTATTACTAGAATTTGTTCTGTGAATAGATGAAATCTTTAAAAGTAGGTTTGTTTTCAATCTTTAAAATATATGGAAAACAAGTTTCACGAGCAAATGTGACTTTGTACTGTTTGTTTTTTGCTGGTTTATGTAAATGACTTGTAATAACATTTGATGTTATTGTAAATGCCCGAGTTTTTATAATGTAAGTAACTGGTGGGAGATGTCAGAGTATATGAAGGCTGCCTTTGATCAGATAGTAAACTGAATTCTACCAGGCAGTTACTTAATCTCTGACAAAAAGCGACATCAAAAAAATTGATTTAACTTAGCAGCTATTGTCTGTAAAGTAACCATAATTACAGTTTCTATGTGCTTGCAAATCTACTACCGCAAATCATGTAATTTATTGCTGGTAAAAGCATTGGTTTAATTCTTTTAAGAAATAAGATGTGAATTGTTTTATTTAAAGGATTTAAAGGTGATAAAAGAAATCCTTGATGATTTTTCTTTTGGAATACCAGCTATCCTAAATGTCAGTTGTAGGATTATGAGGTGGTGCTCATTTAATACAAAATACAAATTAGGAGGAGAAGAAACTATATCTCAACCGTAGTTTTGAATGAAACCATTTGATTTTATTTTTTTTTAAATATTCAAGATTGCTTTCTAAGGTGTTTGAAGTAATTTATTATTAGGTTCTGCAATAATAGCCCTCACCAAGTTATTATATTTCTTCCTTGTGCATCACATTTAGTAATTATGTTTGTATGTCTTCTACTCTGGTGCCAACACCTGTCTCTGAAAGCAGCGTTTAAATGGGAGCAGTAGCCAGTTGAAAGGGCAGTGTGAGCTCTTTAAGGCCTAATTAAGAACTAAAAGGAAGATGAAGTAAGTAGGACAAAAGATGTGAAAGTAGCTTAGATGATATTCCCAGAGCAGAATTCCTCATTAGAACAATAAAGAGATGATCAGAGATTGCCAGGCCTTCATTTTATCTAACTCCATTTCCTCTGGCTGTCACTGCGTACCCCAATAGTATTTTGTAGCTGAGACAATCGTTCTTTCCATAGCTTGTTATTTAGAATCTTTTTTTCTTAATATTTCACTAGAAGATTTTAAATTGTAGTATCTGGTTTTGTAAAGATATAGTTTGTCTTTACACATTTATGTATCACTTACTTGCTCAAAATGAACATTTTTCTTAACCTTAAGAATATTTTTTCTAAAATCCTTTAACTAGAATTTTCTTCTGTAATTAGTGTGATAGGCTATTCTCCCCAAAGATCTATACAGAGCATGTGTATGACAAAACATCTTTAAAGCATATGTATTACACACAATTTTCCAGTAAACTTTATATAATTAAAGACATCATTGCATCTTAATTCCTGTTCCTTTGCCAAATAAGAAAATCAGGCAAACCCTATATCTTGGACATGGAAGTATTAATGATGTCTTTTCTAATGTGTACAAAAATTTAGTATCATACAGAGAAAATTTTACTTCCTTCACGTAGAAGAAGATGAGCAAAAAATATGACCATAAAGTGAAGTTATTTTCTCTTCTATACTCGTTGGAAATCAGTAACTACCAGTTTTTAAATTTCATTGTTAGGCATTTTAATGAAGTGGGCATTATTGATCACTTACAACATTGTAACCTGATAATATAGTTTAAAATACTGAATGCACTCACATAAACGTGACATAAAATATCTCAAATGTACTGAGAAACCCTTAAAAGCACCTTTTTCAAGATCTACTATTAGAGCATAATTGATGGAGAGAGGCTGATTGATCTGTCATACTTCAGCCTATTTGCAGTGTCCCATCATTTTTAATTGGGTTTATTTGAAAACTTTGGCCACCTGCATATTTTAATGATTCAACATATGCCAACATGTAAACGTGGAGCGCTCTGGAAAGAAAAGGAATGAACCATGGAAAAGGAATGACCATGGCCTTACTGTGGTGTGCTTCCTGGCTGTGCAGGCTCTGTCATTTTTAATGCCAAGTTCCTACTGTAAACAAAAGCTATCTGGGGTTCTTCTGCCCTATTAGAAGTGCAGGGTTTGAGAGGTTAGATTATTTTACTTAATTACTGGTCCTGTGTCTTTTAAATATCTCAGTTTCTGAATCAGCTAAAACTTACTTCTTTGCATGTCTCACGGTGCTAATACTTTTATAAAGTAGCTCTCACAGTCGCCTTCTCAGTTACACATTTCCAAATATTTCTTCATCTAGTTACTTAAGGTCACAGCTGATTTTTCTTGACGCAGAATAAAGCGTTCAAGTTTATAGTGTTTTGGATCGCATGTTGCCATTTGTTAAGGGACTAATTTGTCCATCGCTGCTAATATCTGCACTTCCTCTGTCATCAGAAATCATTACAGAAACAATTCTGTTTTCCCTAATGTTAATTGTGGGCCTCTCCTGCTTAATAGTACACATTTCTGTCTTAAGCGCTGTGGTGCAAATAAGATGCAGCCTTTTAACTTCATCCGAAATTTAAAACTGAAAGTTTTATTATATGATTCAGAGGCCAAGGCCTGGAGAACCACTGTTGACTGAAAATAGAATATGAAAGACAGACGAGAGCTGATGTCATTTAAAGCAGAGTAAATGTTTTGCTATGATATGCTCAAAAGGCAAGAACTGGGGAGTTATGGTAGAACTTCAATTCTCAGGGCTCTTTCTCTTGTTCTTCTATAATTAAAGTTACCACATAGATGGTTTCCCAAAATGGACCTGCTGACTATTCCTGTGGTTAGTGCTCGCATGGTCGTTAGCTGCGTGTACATCTCTCTGAGCACAATATTTTTTTCTGAGATGACAGTGTGGGAAACTTAGTTTAAACTGAGCACCCTATCTCCAGTTGTCTGCTCCAGCGGGGGCATTGGAGGGAAAAGATCTAGAGCAAGTGGAGGCTTGTTGTCTAAAAGAAGTTGCTTCTGTCAAGAGGCGCACGTGAGAAACATACGAAAAGCGATAAACCATCAATTTGTTCAGAACACTGAACTATTTAATAACATTGGGTGTTTTTTTTTAACTTATCTGTAGGATGGAAATCCTTTTGATGCCACTGCAGGATACCGTAACCTTACTTATGAAGAGGTTTTGCAGGAGCTGGTGAAACATAAAGAGCAACTTAAGAAGAAGGACACCCATATTCGTGAACTTGAGGATTACATTGATAATCTTCTTGTACGAGTGATGGAAGAAACACCTAGTATTCTCAGAGTGCCATATGAACCTTCTCGAAAAGCTGGCAAATTTTCCAAAAGCTAAGATAGTAATACTGGATGGTACTGTCTGCTGAATACGTTAGTGGAAGGAAATCACACTTCAACATTTTGACTTCTCTTCATTCCTTTTTGCCTAAGAAATTCCAGGAGTCGGGGGAGGACAGGACTATGATGTGGGATTTTTTTTTTTTTTTTTTACTCTCAACACTAGCAGGGTCTGCCAAAAGTAATATTCTGTTACATTAGCTAAATCACTTTTTTTTTTTTTTTCCTTTCTGAAAACATCTTTAGGTACAGAATACTTATGGTAGAGTAAAAATACACGTTAAATATGTCCATGCAGTTTATATTAGAGCTTTGTGTTCACCACGTGGCAGTTTCAACTGAGATAGCCTGCACTGTTATGAATGTTTTCTTGAATGATTATTGGTATTATGCAAACATACTGATTCTGATATTACAGCATGCCATCAAGACCACTGTTTTCAAGCCAGTGTAATATGCTTTACTAAACCTAAGTGTGGTTTGTTGCAATGGAATGTAGTTTGTTCTACACATACTAGAGGAAAACAGTGATGCACAATCTTTGCAGAGTAAATGCTGTATTCGCTACAATGTGCTTTTTGTATAACAATGTAAAAAAAAATGCCATTTCAGTAATGGCACATGCTGGAATCAGTTATTTTACACTTAAATGCTGAATTTTGTGTATAAAGATTGAACTTTGGTAGTGAGCTCATGACGTAGGGTTGTTTTGAGGATCTTTTTGTATGAAGTTATTGCATGCCTTTTTATATGTTAAAGTGCTTTGAACAGTGTTAATAGAGTTGGAAGTAGGACTGGAGAAAAGTATGGAATAAAAATAGGAATACTTTGTTCAGTCAAAGTCTATGACAGTAAAAGTGTAGGAGGTATGAACAGACTGAGTTAAGTAGACATAATTCAAAAGAGTATAGAATGGACTCAATTTAAGGTTGAGTTTTACTTAATATGATATATATCTGTCTTAGTTTTTCTAAACCTTATGACAACAAAGTATATGCCTTTAGAAATAGGCTACATTGCTTAAACACATGTAGAGTACTTAGAAAGGCTTTTCATTTAAAAAAAAAAACCTGCATTCCTTGTAAGTATTTCTAAAAGTCACTTTTTATTGAGGCAAATGAAAGAAGAACGTAGTAAATGTCTTCCTGATCATTTAATAATTGTTTGTAAAATGGCATATGAAAAAGGTATCAGTTATTCAATAAACTGGCAAAATATAGTGATGAACTTATAATGGGAAAAACCTGTAGGAGAATAATTCTCACAATATTAACATAAATAGATTTTAATTTCATTTCCTTCATAAGTCTCAGTTGGATTGTCTGTTGCTGTGAAACAGTAAGATGACATTAAAAAAAAGTACAGAGAATATTTTAAATTTTCCTCCTCCTCCTCTTCTTTTCCTACACCTGATCTGTTGGGTTTTTGTTTTTGGTTTTTTTTTTCTTACACCACCATGTAATGGCTGTTGCTGAGGAGAAAAAAAAAAAAAAGCTTGAAACTAAATTCCAATTTTTTTGTTGTTGTAAAAGATTGAAATATGTTTTCATTTTGTAAAACTGCAAAAATTAGTAATATCTTGAATATGATATGGAAAAGTTGAAAAAGTTCTACTATCTGAATGCTTTTGGCAATGTTAGCATTGTATGACAGCACAGAATTATTCTTGTTAGAAAAAAATGCTTTGTACGATTGTTCACAGATTTCATTTACTTATTTGGGGCTTTTTCTTCTTTTTTTCATCTTTATAATTTTTCTTCTTCGTGTTAGCAACTACCTCCCATCCCCCTAGCGCTGTGTCCCTAACACGCATGCCGTTTGAGTGTTCCCAGCCCGCCGCGGGGATCCCTGCGCGTCGGGAGCTCTGGGCCTGGACGGCGCCTGAGTGGTTCCGCCCAACCTCCTGGCAGTGCCCTGCATTCGGAGGTTGGTAGCACGAAGCAAGCCCGCTTCATCAGGTACTCTCTCCTCTGACAACCTAAGGATTTGTCAAGTTCGGTACCTCATAAACCACATGAATGTTCTTTTGACCCACTTAAGATCTAAATGACTGTAAATTTGTTGTAATATATTTGAAGTGCCAAAGGTTATGTACTAAGTTATGGTACGTTTACTGTTGGAAGTTAGGTTTTGCACTCAATTAGATTTTAATTTCCTAATTACACCAAGATGTATTTCAGTTACTCAGTATTTCCATAAAAGTTCTTAAACATTTTCAAATGTTTGGCCGAAGCAAGTGGTTTTCTCATATTGTTAATGGGGAAGTGTTGTGCAATTGTTTTGAATTCCACAGTCATTTTCAAACTAACTAGTATGAGACCATCTGTAGTATCTACAGTGATTAAATCATGCACACCAGTGGGGTTTAACAAGTAAACTAACCAGAGAATATGCTCCAATGACTTTTCACTTGCAAGCCAACTTATAATTATTAAAATGAAACTCTACTATATTTAGCACCTCTGAAATCACTTCTTTTAGAATGTAAATGTAGACTATCAAACTGCATAATTGACTAAAAGCAGATCATTTGACATATTTGCATACCAAGAACGATAAGCAGATTAAAGGTAGCGAAAAGATCAATTTTTGTGCATTAGTGAGGAAATTTAGTGAAGCTTTGAATGTGCTATCTAGTCTTTATCTGATCTGTAAGTGAATAAAAGCACCTTTTGTTTCTAACAGTTTATCAAGAGGGGAGAATGACAAATGCAATTTAGGAAAAGGTGAAGTTACTAAGACAGGCAGAATGGGACATTTACAACTATGAAAATATTTTTATAGAGTTCTTAGAACTAAAGATACAGGTTGCTTTTGGAGCAATTCTGGAAAGATTACATGCACGTCATTTTCTACTTAGAAAACGTTAATGTTTTTCTGTTTTGAGGTTGTTTTTCAAAAGCATCTTCACCCCAGATGTATTTTTTTGATCCATGCAGCTTTTGAATGAAAACATTTCATACAGAGTAATTTAGATGTTGAAAACAAAGTTAGTTCTGTTTCTCCCATAGGATGAAATTCTAAACTCTCTTGCAGACTGTTTTAAAACCATAACAACTTGCCACTTATGGTCATCTTTCTTGCCCTTCAAAATGTAGGGGTGAAAATTTTGGACACCTCCACATTATTTTGATTTTTGCTCTCAAAAATTAGCATGAGTTCATCCATGCATGCACTATACTTTGAAATTATCCTCTGAAACAGCTCTGCTCATAGCCATGTACTTTACTTACTTTAAAGAACAAATATCAAGGCCATACTTTAATGTTGTAAGTAACAAATTTAAACTTTCTGCCATTCCAGAAGGATGTTTTTATATGTTACCTCTTGCTGCTGTATTTTGCGTTTAGCTTGGTTTTCCGCCTACTAATGAATGTAGCATTCTCCCTAGATTATACATAACTACATTTATTGCTGTTGGCTCTGTGTCAAGAACTATTTGTAATTTTCCAGCTGTGAAAATGTTGCCTTGCATTTAGAAAGGTTTCATGATTTGGGGAACCTAATGAAACTCATGCTCATTAGGTACTAGCCTGCATTTCTTTCTGTACAGGATGCCCTTTCTTAGATGCATCTTAAAACAAACAGAACTGCTGTCTTAATATGTTTACTGCTGCACTGGAGGTTTATTTACACTTCCAGCTTTAAAGAAAAATTATTGTCCTACATCAAGTATGTAAAGTAAGCTCATGCTTTTTTGCTCTTTCTGTATCCGTTACTGTTGTAGGTATGATAGAGGCACTAGCTGTGGGCTTTTAAAATGGTGATATTTAAAGCATGTTGACTAACGTCCTCTCTTTGAAGTACATGGTGAAGGATTATGGTGCTGCTGTGTTGATACTAGATTTAAGGGTCTGTCAGCACTTTCGGTATGAAACCCTATTTTCAGGGATTTATAAATTCTAAATGTAGATACAGTCGCTGGAAGTATTTAATATGCAATAGGTAGCACTTTAATCTGTTTATGAAGGGTTTTGAGATTTGTTTCTGTTGAAGAAGTCGTGATCTCCTGAAGCGTGGTGGGCATTTGCTTTATCTTTCATACTTTGTACGTTGAATAAGCCACTGTATGTTACTAATGGTAGAGCCATTCCTATTCATCTTAGAAGCTTCCAGATGTCTTGTATTACAATGTGCTATAAAAAGCTGAAGATCCAGGTTATATAGGAAGTCTGTAAAAGATACGAACATCACTTATAACGTAAAGATTGATTTTTGTCTCGTGCAATCAATGGTAGTTTGTCTACATTTAATAATGGTACAGAGTCGCAACTATATGCACATGTGGAACTATGAACTTAGAATGCATGGAAAACTTTATTTTTGTTTCATTATTGCAACTTCAACTCCTTCAATTTGATTACAATGTTATCTTAATATTTTAATTTCTGTTCATTAAATATTGCATGTCTAACACTAATAAAGCACCACAATGCACTACCGCAGCATTTCTTGAATTGTGATATTAATCTGTGTTATGCAAAGCACGTAAGTCCTAAGCTCCGCTTAAGTGTGTGTTTGGAAGAACCATGCTGTTAAGACTCTCAGACCACAGCGAGGTATTTCCTTAAGGACAGCTCTAAATGAATATCCCAGCTGTTCGCAGGGTAGCCATTAAGGGAAATCTCTCCAGTAGTGTCCAAAACTTATAATTAGTGAAAAAAAATGGCATGTTCTTAATGTGGTCATGTGTTTGTCTTTTTTTTTATATGACAGCTGCAATCTCTTTAAATGCTCCGTTCCTCTGATTCTGTGGTTGTGTAAATATTACTAGATCTTTGGCACTGCAGGCCAGCGTGGTGTTCAGCATGAGGACAAACACTGTGCAAATTTTGTTAGGGGAAACATGATGCATAGTCCTCTTCCTACTTGAGAGAAAGAAACTCAGCCAGAAGGACGGAAAACTGGAGCCTCCTCCCCACCTCCCTGCCCCATAGGTAATGTTCCATGCTTCCACAAGTTTTTCAACACACTTTTCTCAGCAAAAAAGCTTTTTGGCTCTCTGCTTTACCTCGTCCTAGAGGCAGCAAGACAACAAACTCCCTCCCCTCACAGTTGTAGGTTTTTTGGATGCTGAGGAGGTAACGAAGAGTGGTCCTGGCTCAGGAGAAGCACGCTGTGAGTAGTTCACCCAGTTACTCGAGGAGGCTTGAATTTCACGGGGCTGCGATTCCTTTCCTTGCAGTAAACTGGCTCTGTGGCTGGGTCCTACTCCGTACCGCTGTGAACTCGATAGGAGGCTCAGAAAGGGTTCTTCCCATCGAGGTATCCGTGTGCTGTGGTGGTCAGTCGATTTTTGAGCTGTAGATGTACTTGCACAAGCTTTGTTATGCGGCTCTTTCACCCCACGTCTCTCTCACTTTGCAACTGTCCCGATAGGTGAGTAGATGAGGAATGAGGACAGAGGAGGAAAGCAGCTTTCTGAAAGCACTGTGCTGCATATTAAATACCAGTTTCCATCTGTAATTCATGTCTGGTAACTTTAATCTCGGTTCCTACACCCATTTGAAAAGGGAGCCAGTGCAATTTCCCCACCTCAGGGGCATAATGTTTGTTAGTTGATACCAACTTTTAATTCTATTGGCAAAGTAAGAGCCCAGCTTAGGTAAATAGCTTCCCGTTTCTCCAGCATGGAGTTGGTTTTTGAATTTTCCTTGTTTAACATCTCAACCTCCTAATAAAGGTTTTCAAGAATATTTTTAAATATAGTTTAGCAGTTAAAGAGCTGTTGAAATATTTAGATGCAAACTAGAGGGATCATTAAGGACAAGTGTCTCTCCAGTTACATTTATTGAAGTTAATTCTTTATGGAATTGTACAGAGGATGATTTAATTTCAAATCAGGATTTCATTTCCGTATTTTGTTTAATTTGTTTTTCTGGGAGTGCTGTGCAAGCTCTGGCTGCAGTTCACTTGGGGTACGTTGCCCTTCTGTGTACCATTGGGCACATGACTAAAGTTATAAATAATGAACATGAAAATCAAATCCCATCTTTTATTCTGCAATAATAAATGTTGGATTGTTTTGTTGCATTATTTTGTAATAGTGCCGTTTTATGAAAGATGAGCATGAGTATCTGCTAAAGGAAGCTGTTTTCTCTTGTCTGTACTAACGGAGTAATGATGATAGCAGGCTGCCACACTAAGTACAGCCCAGTTTGAAAACCATGTGGCGTGGTCTGTGTAATATATAAATAAATGCTGGAAGCCAATGGTTATTACATGAGGATTATTGCAATGTATTTAAAATGTGTTTTTACAAGATAGATCAGTCTTTGATAAATGGATGGTGATTTAGAACAGAAAAGTACCCTCTGGGGCTAAATACATGTTTGTGCTTTAAAGGCAAGCAGTTTCAAAAAGTTTTGGGGACATGCAGCATTTAAATGAAGCCAAATATTAAAAATGGAAAAAACTTCCTGGGATGGTCTTTTGTTTCAGCTTTGACAGTATCTGCTGTGTAACATGGAGGGAATGAGTAAAAGCAGCATTGGGGGATATTCCACTGTTGGGATCCAGAAAAAAGCAACAACAAAAAGCAAATGGGACTAGAATTCAGATTTTAAGGGATTTGCCCAGCATGCGCCAGGTTCCTTTTGTAATGGGAGAAGTTAACACAGCATCCTTCACCAGCAGGATCCGTGTCAGGGTGAAACCCCCCAAAAAAGAGGGACCTTAGCAGCAGGATTAGTTCCCAAGGCGTTAGGTGTGAGGCAGGTGTCAGGCAGAAGCACAGAGCTTTAGCCAGCTGTCACCTCTGTTTTTTTACTCCCTCTGACATCGTGGTATTAACTTCAGGGATTAAACGAACCACTTCTGTGGGAAAGTTGGGAAGCATCCGAGGAAAGCTGGTGTACGCAGCGCGTGGCTGGCCAGATCGCCTCTGTTGTGGCTTGAAGTAGGTGGCTGGCTCCGGGTCTCGTGGAGTCCAACGGGTAAACCACCCAAATGCATCCTGTCGCCCCCTTCTCTAAATGATTCATTCAGGGCCGCCTTAGGTGGTGAATGTCTCCTTCTCCGATAACTTGCAGCTTACATTATGAATTCCTTGAAAATTGACTCCCTGGGACATCTGTACAGGAGACATCAAGGGTCTCCATTTAAATTTAATGAATATTCTGTAATTTGCCAAGGACTTCTCCAATGCATTAAGAAAATCTGCCTCTCTGTGGCCAGAGCTTTGTCAAAATAATGGCAGCTTAATGGCATCCTTTAAAAGCAGCTGCTGACTCTCCAGCTATGAGTATTTTCTATTTCCTAGTAAAATGTTTTCCCCATTAAAGCAGCTTATTTCATTAACTTAGAATTCATAGCTTAAACATGCTTATATTTTACTAATTGTAGATTATTTAGTACTTACTTTTAAGCCACATGGAAGCACAAAATGCAAAATATCAGGGTTTTTTTATGAGAAAAGTCTTACCTTGTGCATAGCAATTGCATTTGGATAAGCATTTTTTCAATACACTGTTTTTAAGGCATTTTTACGTGTATTTTAACCTAAATCATTAAATGTGTATAGCAAGACTCAAAGTGTTCGTGCAATTTATAGTTTTAATTCCTTTATAGATAGGTGCTCCAATGTTTTATAGTTATGTTTTATAGTTATATTCAAAAGTTACCATAATTATGTATTTTAAATTGTAAGGTAGTACTGTGAAATCCCAGATGTATTTTTTTTTATTTTCACCAAAATATACAGAGTATCTGTACTCATTTGTGTATTGTAGAAGTTCAAAATGAGCTCTGGGAGAATTAAGGTTATCCTAAAAAATTGCACAAGCCTCTGTTGAACTGCAGTGCAGCTAGACTCAGGTATGTAGCCTTAGGCACTCCTTCATCCAACAGGCTAGCATCAAAATTCACTTTATTTCTTTCTGACTGGAGGACAAGAGAACAGGAATCAGTTTGCAGTGAGTGCTAGGTACTGCTGTCATGGGCCAAGGAAAAAAATGTTGATGCTTTATGAGGTGTGGCTTTTGTGTTTCTGGGATCAGATATAGAAAATTTGCTATTTCTTGTATTTTCACATTTAAAAACTTGTATAAATAATTCTTCCTTTATTGTTAAGGGCTAGATTATTGTTGGCTACAATACATGTAACAGTTCGCTTGATTAACAATACTGCTGTTTGAGACCCGCTTGTAATTGGCCTCCTCGTAATCTGCACACAGAATACTGTGAAGTAGTGTGAATTTTAAGTTGAGAAATGAAAGGATCATCCAACAGCAGTGGGGAGAAATAAAATAATCCTAATTAAAAGCGAAAGAATTGTGTGATCTGAATTAAGATTCCATTGGTGGATACTGTTTTTTCTGGAAAGCATTCTTATTATAACTGTCCAGTATAATTGCTTTGGAAAAAAACCCATCCTTTGTGTTTGACGGTATAAACTTTACTCGCTCTGTATAAATCAAATACTATGTTAACAACTCATGCTTAACTTTTGTTTCATCGGACATGTTTTCAGAGAGTTGAAGTAGCATTTTATTGCTGCAGTTGATCATGACAGAGTTATATTTACTAATGGGGTCTTAGTTATCCTTTTATCTGTTTCAGGATTTTCTGTGTAGTTTTTAAGCTCTGAACATTTCACCACAGTCTATTTAGAGCATTATTTAAAACTCGTTCCAGTTCTCCTCATTCTTATGCATGCTGATGTGCTAAACTACTCCAGAAACCAGCTCAGCTCTCACCATATTTGGAGGCTATTCCTCCTCTTTGCTCTTGGGCTGTTTTGGATGGGGACTTAACGTCTCAAGTAACAAATGAAATATGTGATGAGAGCCGACTGCCAAAACGGGGATCAAAGCAAGTTTCTGAAGGGCTTATTGGAAAACTGTCTTGAAATTTGGAAGGATGATTCAAAGCTGGAGTCTAAATAGAGTGAAACAGTGAAAGAAACCTCAAGGTGGGAACAGGGTTCTTGAATACGGGTGGGAGGTGCGTGTCCGTAAAAGGAAAGGGGAAAGGAAGCAAATAAGCAGACAGATTTCCAAATTCATATCCATCAGGATGGGATGGTCCGGGTGTTCTTCATCTGCAAGCCACAAAGCTTGGCAGTTCTGTTTGGGTTTATACACACAAGTGTGTTAGCTGAAGAGCATTCAGAATAAAAGGTAGCATCCAATGGGACATCATTAACTTGTCTGAAAAGTTGCCAACTTTGGAGATGGTTTCTGTTTAAATACATTCAGTGTCTTTCTCATCTAACTTCAAAATATGAGAACATTCAGCTTCCATTCATTAGTTTCAGCCAGTTCATCTGAATAAAGAGGAGACCATGTTTTTCCCTGTATCCCTCCAAGAAACATGTAGACTTGCAAAAGACAGCTGCTCTAACTGGGTAAGTAGATAGCAGTACTTTGCGGTTGAATATGTGTGTTAAAAAAGCTAGCGTTGAGAAAAAGAGAGTTCTGTGAAAAACCAAACCAAAGCCCCTCTCGCAATCACAGTATCTCTCAAAGTCCCAATATTTTAAGGTGTTCAGAAATAAAGAAGTAGGAGAAAACCTTTCGGAAATGATGGTCTTCAGCAATTGGGAGTTGTTCATTTAGGTAAAAACTGAAATGTTAATTAGGAGGAGAGGAAGGCAGTTTGTAGATAGTCACTGTACTGAACTTTGAACAAATGCTAATAGGTGAGGCCGCTCTAGAAGTGAAGAGCATCTCACTCAGAATATAAAAGGAGGAGAATGAGCGTGTTGGGTTTTTCTGTGGTAGGCATGAGAAGCAATAACTGATCCCTTACAGGAGGCACTATTTCAGGAGCATGCTTGATGCTGTGAATGCAAATAGTAACAGATTTCTCAGATTTTCCTAGTGTCTGGAAAAAAAGCGCAAACATTTTCCCCAAAAACAAATTGCTTCAATTACAAGCCCCTGATTTTGTTTATTTATTTATTGCCCAAAGGACAATTAGTAGATACATACAGAAAATATTAAATCTTTCACTGCTTTATTTGATTCCTCCTTTCACTTGACTTTGAAAGAAAAAATATGGATTTTAGTCTGACAAAAGGCTAGTGAAGTCTATGCTTTGTTCAAAGAATGACAAAGAGTGATGCAGTTATAAAGGAGAGATATTGGTCTGAGTTCTTCGTAAAAAGTCTTTCAATGAAATGGTGGTCTTCTGGCAGGAGCACTTGTTGTGATCTTGATGTCCTGGGAAACGTCCTTCCCTCCATAAATCCCCACACAGAGTGGCCATCGTTCTAGCTTGGGAAGAGTTACTAGTGTAGTACCGACCAGTTGAAATAACCACTCACCGCAACTCCAAATGCAAAGTGTTACATTTTCTGAAGTATTTTTGAAGGCAGTGCTTTCTTTTTAGAGCACTGTATCACTTCTTATAAAATTTCCAGGATTTCCCCTTTTTCTCATTGCTAAGACTAAGCTCGGACTGGTACTTGGACAGCTGAGTCAGCATCTGAAAACCTTGGATTGAAGCTGAAGGAAGGAAGGTTTAAATTGGATATTAGGGGGAAGTTTTTTAGGGAGAGAGTGGCAAGGTGCTGGAACAGGCTGCCCAGAGAGGTGGTGGATGCCCCATGCCTGGAGGTGTTCAAGGCCAGGTTGGATGGGGCCCTGGGCAACCTCGTGTAGGTCCAGGCCTGGAGGTTGGTGGCCCTGCCTGTGGCAGGGGGGGTGGAACTCTGTGATCCTTGGGGTCCCTGCCAACCCAGACCTTTCTATGATTCTATGATTCTAAGTTGGTTGTAGCCCTTGCAGTTTGCACGGTAGCAGATCTCGGCATGACATTTGGATTATTGTTATCCTTTTGTTACAGTACCCAGTGGCACCACCGAATATTATATCAGCCTGTATCTCTCAACTGCTGGATATTAATTATTTAGACCATTGGAAAACTGAACCTTCCTGCTTCCCAGAGGTCTAAAATATGTTTATTTTAGATGTGGCCCTGCAGTTTACCCTGTCTATTGCTGCCTGTGAGAAATGCTGGCAGCGTATCTGCCAGCAAGCGTGACTCTCTCGCTCTCAGACCACTTCTCATGAGCAGCAAGACTCAGGAGGCTCACTCCTGTTTCCAACTTTTTTCCTTTTCTTTATCCCTAGACCCGTATCAGGTAGAAAGCTGTGGAATTCTCAATAAGTGTAATATTTTTTTTTCTTTTACTTTGACATCAATGCCAAAATTTGGCATTATACCAAGTCAAAACGAACTTAAAAGGCCACTAAATTTCAATATTAACGGTTATTCCCACTTTGCAGTGGTTTTAATGACTATCTTAGATCCAGGTCAGCAGACCCTTACCATGCCTGTTCTCAAAGTCGCAATTAGCTTTGCTGCCATAGAGGAAAATGTATGGCTGTGTGTAAATCCTGGTCCCTAGGAACGAAACATTTTGGCTTGTCTGATGGTAAAGTTACACAAAAAATAATGTGTTTGTAGCCCAGGGTTTTTGCGAGATGGCAGCAGCATCACTGTTTCGTTCTGAGGCTTTTTCTTCCTCTGGCACACAGCTAAGCAGTTGAAGGCATTGATTTACACAGCTTCAGTTCTGAATATAAGCTTTTTCTTCAGCTATTGAAATACTTTCTCACATGTTGGTGCACCTGTACTTTCAATTTGGCTTCAAATCATTATAAAGCGTGCACTTTGGCTAGTTGTAAAAATTAGTTGAAGAATAATAATAAATAAAATGGCACGCTGCCCGAGCACGTTGTATTTTCTTTACTAGTATAATTGCTCATTGAACATATTTTCCAGATACAGTTCTGTAAATTTAAGTATGTATCTGAATAACTGCACTTTTAAATTCAGGAGTCAAGTAGCTACTTTGTATGCCGCGCTTATCTTAAATAGAGTTTGATTTAAAACATTTATCTTCCCCGGTATCATCTCCCATGTCAAAGCACATTTAAATCATGCTCTGTTCCTAATATCGCTCGTGTTTAAAATGGTATCCGAGTACAGAAAAGTTTGATGAGCCCTCTGTTATTTGCCGACTTTGTAGTTATTAGCTGCTCTGTCATTGTTTTGAATATCACTGAAGTTGAGAAGGAGAAGCTTCGGCAAAGTAAACTTTTAAAAATTAAAACCAAGGTCAGGCTCCAGGGTTAGCAACACTAGAAGACTGCAATTTAAGATGCGTCCAATTATGCAAAATCGTGGGTTGAGTTACAGCCTCAAGTCTCCACTGGGACCCATGAGGTTGCCTAGGTAAGAGTATCAGGGGGGGTTCTTTTGTTTCTCCCTTAATCGCAACAGAGGAGAACGCAGTTCTGGCAGAAGTACTCGTCATTTTTTAGATCAGTAACTCAAAAGGAAAACTGTTACTCCAGGATCACGTAGTAAGCGTTTCACTTGGGTGAAGGCAGCAGACCCACACGAGCCTTCGGAGGCATTTGGCACCTTTTTGCGTTTAATTGGTTTGCACAGGTAGAACGTTTAGGCAACACCTCTGGATCTAGAAATAAATCAGTCGAGGGACAGCAAGTGACCCACTAAGGCAGAGCAGATTTTACTGATTATATTCTTAATATTTCAACCAAATGCCATCACAGCTAAGTATTTTTTTTTTCTCAAGATTGTAACTTATCCTTAGTGTATCTTTTCCTTGAGGTACTTGGAAAGCACGAGCCCATGGTGGTGCCAAACGGTGGCTCCCAGAAGGCTGGAAGGGGGAGGTCAGACTCAGTTTACTTGGATGATTTATGCAGAAGTTAGTTAGAATAATTAATTTGCCAAAAAAATTCTACTTTACTTCTCTTTTTGGGAGAAAGGAAAACATCATGTGCTATGCTTTTAAAGTACTTATCCCCAAGCCAAAACACTGTAGAGGTATTTTGTAGTCTTCCTACTTCAGAAAACATCTAAACTTACCACCATTACATTTTCCCAGCTTCCGTGTGACTCTGAGGTATATGGTTTCACAATTTTGATCGTTCATATGAAAGCATTCTTAATAAGAGAAACAGACAGATTATGTTCAGTAAAAACAGAAACACAGTTCTGAATGTGTTTAAACAAGTTCTTGCATTGATAAACAAAACTACTGGGTATTTTTTTCAATCATGCAGACACAAAAAAGTCATCAGTACTTACTAAAGAATTCGTAGAGTGCTCAGGGCAAGTTACAGCTGGATCCTCTTAACCTCAATCTTTTCTAATAAATGACTCATAAAAGTATTGTAGTTATGAAGCTTTTCAGAAAATTTATATAATTAAAAGGGATTTGCACCATTTGAACAAATGTTAAGTTACTGTAAATATTTAAATATGAAGGAAAAAAGCAGGTGTTGCTTTTCCAAGGCATTTCTCTTTCAAACAACCCAGAAAATGAGTTTCAAAACTGACAAATTTACTACAGTAATTGTTCAAATGTTTCTGACAGAGTGACGCTTCCTACGAGGCAGGGCTAAGGCACCTGGAAGGAGAGGCTTGTGCACCTCTGTGTAATTAGCCAAGTACGTAGGAACTCGCTGTCCAATTAACTCTGCAACAGTTCTACTGAGCCAAACAGCCTTTTCTTTTCTTAGTGAGGAAAGTATCTATTTGTAAATATTACTCAAATTCCATTGAGTCATTGGCTAAACAAATTCTAAACCCTAAATCCTTCTGTCACCCTCCGAGATCTGCTCTCATCTTTCGATGTGGTTCAGCCCCCAAGGCATCTCTCTGCCTTCCACACCTTGCAGGTGAAATCCTGTTTGAAGCTCTTCCTCCCATCTGTAGCTTTTCCTTCCCCTCCAGGATCTGCCACATCGAAAGCACTTCCCTCTGCTACCTGCGTATCGTGGGAGTCAGGAGGCCGGCTGGGGAGGCATTAGGAACAGCCGCCACTGAGAAGACGATAGTGGCGCAGCCTTAGAGGGGAGAAAAAGTTGAATTTAAACATCTATCTTCTTCATGTTCACTCCAGAAGAAACAGTCTGTGCAATAAGGCCATTAGCAAGTCTAACCAGGAAGGCTGAATTATTCACGACCAAAGCACTAGCAGGAAAGAAATTCCCAGTCGATTTTTAAAATATCTAATGACTCACTGGGATGGGACATCTCTTTTCACCAAGTGCTATAGGGACATTTTTATCACAGAATAACTCAGGTTGGAAGGGACCTCAAACTGTATCATCTATCCAGCCTCCCCTACCTTCAGACAACATCACCTTTCCGGGAAATCTGTGGTAATTAAAAAATTTCTTTGCAGCAACATAACCAACTCTTATGGGTTTTTATCTTGAAATGCAGAATTGAACTGGGTAACATCTTGTAAGACATAAAAACAAAAACCCCCTTTGCAATTCATTCTTCTATATTGTCCTGTTTATGTTAACAGGACAACATCTGTGAGGGATGGGTATGGGATTAAGTCATCTTCTAGTCAGCTCAGTGCTCTGGTAGTAATGACTTCAAACTGACATTGCAGAGCTCCCCAGAGATGTGTGAAGGTAAGTACTGTCTTTATTCTGACGTTAAAAGTGAATACTACTACTAGGAATCCAAGAGCAACCTTTTATAAAAACTAATATGGACTGTAATAACAGGTAAAATTAAAATTTATGGTTTTATTCTGACAAAAAATATTCAAGCTATATAAGTAGTAAAATTATTACTGAAGCAATAAGAACAACCACCAGCTTTATAAAAATTATTATAATACTGTATGATTATGTATTCTTCAAGGGTCAGGTTAGAAAGCACCAGCTTGTAAAAAGGATAAAACTATCTAAATATACTGTCAAGTAAAGTTCCCATTGACAATGAGGGAGAAAAAAATTAAAAAACTCTTAGGGACTAGAAACAGATTTAGATGTAGAATAAAACAGAATATTCAGTCTATTGATTTATCTACTGATATTAGAGAGCTAAAAATGATAATAATCTAGAACTTGGCAAAGAATTTAAAGTGTTGTGAGGTTACCATTAAATGGTCTTTACCCAAAAGTCGGAGGAGGTAAAGGGAACTGGGCTGACAGACCTGAGATAATGTCTATTTGAATGTAAATACTCTGGTATCCTGTAAAGCCCTGGATATAATGTAACTTAAACAATGTGTTCCTTAAACTGGGAAAAATCATAGTCATGTAAAAATTATATCAAAATAATTTTACTGTATTCCTATGAATCAAAATCCAGGTTTGATGTACCAAATATTCAGTAACGAAGTCTGTACAGCACAGGGTGGCTAGTGAGGTTAAGGCGGTAAAAGTGGAAATTATTGCAAGAGGAGCAGAAGCAAAATCAAGAACTTGGCAGTGAGAGGACCGAGGTTTCTCTAGCCCGGTCTTCTGGTAAGAACGGAGACGTGCTGTTAGAGGCTTGCAATAAAGCCTAGCAAGAACAAGGAAGCAGTTCAAAGATAATACATGTTTTCTCTTCTCTGCAGCTTTCAATTCAGTGTTGGAAGGAAGCACCTTTCTTCCTGCGGTGGTGCACGGTCACCGCTTGAAGAAACGGCCCGTTTCAGGGCAGCATGCGGCGAGACCTCCACGAGTGAGCACCTCTAAAGATTCAAGCTTGCCATAAAACTTACTACAGACGGAGGTGCAGTGTGGGGAAGTAAATGGATCTACTCAATGAGTACAGAGGTTGAAAAGTCATGGTAGTTTTGGGGGTTTTTATGGAGCGAACAGATCCAAGGAAAGGTAAACCTTTCACAAACTAATGTTTCGATTATGCTCGTCAAGCTCATAACCCAACACTTATTCTTTCTAAAAAGGAAAATTTTATGAAATTAATGTTTTTTACCTAAAGGTCAATAAATCCCTACCGTAAGATTAAATCAAAGCAAAAAGCCACAGGAAAAGAAAAAATGTTTCTGTGAGCCAAGCTGAGCTGATTTAAACCAAAATAGTAAAAAAGTAATTTGCATAATACTAATAAGCAAGCAGAACACCTTTAAGGCTGCTACTTTGTCTTGTTTGCTTATATGTAGGCCACACTATATCTTGCATCTATTATTTAGGCACTTGTATAGTTTTTTAAAATTGCATTTATTAAGGTTTTGTCGTAGTTAAACCTCAAACAGTAACCGGACCACACAGCCACTTGCTCACCC
>JMFS01068038.1:0-21210 GCA_000699545.1 Podiceps cristatus | reverse complement strand
TGATGTCTATGGTATGGAATACTGTCTTTGGTCAGTTTGGATCAACTGTACTGGTTACACCCCTCCCCGGTTTTTGCACTGGCACATTAACAAATCCTGGGAAGGTGTCCTTGATCCCTTAGCAGCACTAATAACATCAGTGTATTATCAACATTCTTCAAATACTAAATTCAAAACACAATAGTTACTGGGAAGAAAATTAGCTCTATTCCAGTCGAAACCAGGACAGTTTACAAAATTATCTTTTCCTCTGCTTTCAGATTTGGATTAACAGAGAGTGGGTCATTTGCAGTATTTTCCAAATCCACGTAACAAAGCATCATATACATCCATGACGATTGATAACTTTTACCTTGCTATGTAACTTTGGAGCAGATCTGTTCCAAAAACCAGAACATGATTGATTCTCATGATATCACTTAGGCCCTGATGTTGCAATCACATTTGCACAGATGGATTCCTGTATCCAGACCGAGCCCACATATGCCAAAGAAGCTCCACACAATGAGGGCGTCGGCTCATGGAAATCCAATTGCAAGATCAAGACCTTAATTCCCTTTAGTTTTGTCTCTTCCTAATGAGAGCTGTCAATTACTTATAGTAATTAGGTGGGCAATGGATGTTAATGGGACGAGATTTTAAATATGCTACTTCAAAATTATATGAATAAATCATATAAATTTCTTTGCCTGTCTTTTACCATATGTTCTTCTTCGAATCCATATCATTTTTTTTACATCTGTTAAAAAAGGTATATAATGTAGAGGTACCACAGTTGACTTTCAAGGACTTTAAAGGTGATGCAGCAACTTTTCAATAATTATCACAGAAGAGATCTTTTAGCTAACAATAGAACTGATGGATTTAAAAAGGAAGTTACGGATTTGCTAGTAAAGATGTTTTATTTTTTATGTTGCCATTACTCACTTGTGAAACAAAATTTCTACACTAAATTGCTCTTAGTTTGTGTATCAGAGGGAATGAGACTGATGCTTATTTTGTTCAAAAGGGTATGATTCACACCTACATTCCTTATGTTTAAGGTTGGTGTCATTTATTAACATCAGCAGAAATCTGATGGGCTATCTATTATTTCCTCATAAGGTAGATATCATGCAAATAGGTGGTGTTCAAATGCAGATTTTAATCCATTTTCCTGAATTTAATGCAACCTTACGCAAATGACATAGTATAATATGCATCTTGGTGTGCCAGGCACTGGATGTCTCCTGTGGAGAAAATGAGCTTAAGTTAAGCAGATATGCCTTCACACTGTGGAGTGCTCAGTTGCTGGATCAGGTCAGTGTTAGGCAATTACAGGTTCCAATATTTAAACAGAGTATTTGCAGAGAGCACCATTAAATAACTGCACAGATCTATTCATTTTTCCAGGCAGAGGCAATAATTGGTAACTGTTGGCATTACGTACAAACACTGTGTTCCTCCAAGAATAGCCCAGTGTGATTAGCTCTCAGTAGATCGGCTGTTCTTTTATGAACTCTCTTGAGTGGCTTTTTGTCTATACACGTCTACAGATAAAGCCACTGTAAGTGAGCACAGCTGATGAGTCATCTCATGAAGTTCTGTACATCTGTTCCAAAACAGTTCATTGTTTTCTTGAAAAAAGAACAAACTTCTATTTTTAAGAAAGTCTGGGTTCACAACATTGTTATTAAGAAAAAGCTCAGGCAGACATCTTATAATCTTAGACTATGACATGAAGAACACTCCTGCTTCAGTCTAAAAATACCTTTTTGACATTGTTTTTCTATCTGTTGACTTTTCTCTCTCTTACCTAAATACAGAATTCAAACTGTGTTTTCCTCCCTAAATCACATTTTAGTTCCAGGGATTAGGGATGATTCAAAAGTAATTGAAAGCAGAATGCAGCTGGAGTGCTCATCTAGTTCATGTATAATAAGGACTCTTGCCACTTCCGCCCATTCCTGGTCTTTTGAAATGCAATATTTCAGCAGGCTATTTAGTTCACACTTCTTCAAACAGCCATGCATACACACAGCTAAAAAGCCAAGAGTTTAACCTTTTATTTAAAAATAGACAACTGTGTGTCTCTGCACTATTGAGGAGTCTCAAAGGATAAAAAAAAAAAAAAAATGTATACTTGAGATAAATAATGTACTACTCTTAAAATTACTAATTCTAATGGATAAATTTAGGTCTACGGCTACTGGTGTACTGTAAGAGAATACATGAACTTGCAGCTCTGGTGGGTAGAACTTAAATGTTTCCACCTTGTTTAATATTGATTTAGCAATCATCAGAAGAGCTTTAATGCTTACAAATGAAATCATTTATTTAAATATTTGTGTAACTCTTAGTCACTAATGTCAGCTTGATGATTGCTAACTCAGTAGTTGAATAGGATCAAAATTTGGGAATTGAGGATATAAAGCCCAACAGTTGTAGCAAAACTGGAGTACAATTTATTGTGCCTTTGATTTGGGAATGCATAAGATTTCACAGGAAAATAAGACTGGTGAATGTCACCTGCATCTTCACATTCAGTCTCTTTCCAGGCAAAGATGTCATAAAATCTCATAAACAGATCAATTACCAAGTAAAAGCTGACCTTTTAAAAACCACTGTCCATACAGGGAGGCCATTGAGGATCTCAGCATTCTTACATCTGGAAAAAAGCAAGCTTAATTTTATTCATGAACGAATGTCCTTGTGTTGACATTGTCCTTTAGCTTAAATAGCTGTCCATCTTGATATAGTCATGTATTGTAGCCTTGGCCCTGCTCAGCATTTGCTTCATTAAGCTAAAGAGCTCAAGCCTTTTTTCCTTATTTGTTTAATCTTTCTTCTGATGGTCTTCCTCTTTCTTCTGAGATCGGAGCATGCTGCTCCAGCTGGTATCTTTGCAACACCTCTCATGCAACATTCAGTGATTTCCTGGGTCTCTTGGGTACTGAAAATAGTAAATGTGGTGTTCATGTTCCTGCTGCTGAAAATGAGAATGCAGGGTGATTTGTTTCAGCAAGCATCTCCAGGTTTTGTTTTTTCATTATAAAACCTTCAGCAGTTAGGTACTGTTTCGAGATGTAACATCTTGGCCAGCTTGACTCTCCCATGGTTTTGCCAGCTGAGGGAACTAGACTGAAGTTTCCTCAAGAAGAATGAGACGTTACTGGTGCCTTCGTGTCAGGAGTCTTGAACCTTGGAATTTATTCCCTTCCTGGATTGCTTTTTGCCCTTCCTGGTCTAGATTTATTAAGCTTGCACACTGCCAAGTTTGTATTTCTAATCTGTCCCACCTTAGGGAAAAACACTTGCTGACAGGTACAGAAACTATTAAGCCCAATTGACCAAATATCCATTCATTTTATACTCCAGTTTCATAGGAAAACAAGGCTTACACAGTTCTGCTCTGTGTGTGGCTACATGTAGCTGCATACACATATCAAAGCTGTCTGTCCATTTGTCGGCCACACCTACAGAAAAACTTTTGAATTAGTTTCCTGATTCCAACCAAATTTGACTGAAGGGTAAAGTTTACACAGATTATTAAGTTCCTGTAGGATTTTGGTGAAAGGAGGTAGGAGGGTAAAAGGTGGGTATCAATTCCCTTCCAACTGTGGGAAAAACTGCACTATGAATTCAGCCTTTATGAGACACCAAAGACTCCATGCTCAGGAGAAATAGTTCATGAATGTTTAACCTTGGAAAATTTTCAAGAATAGGTTATATCTTCTTAGACTCTGATATCCATAACAAACCTAATTTCCTTTGTCTTGGAGCTCAGGGAGCCCCTTTGTAAACTGTTAGAATTAAGCAAAACTGTATGTCTTAAATATTTGACTAAGTATTCTGCTTTCACATCGTGTAGGTATGTCTCTCTTGAGTTGTTCTGACCTCTTGCTATTTGTTAGTCTGAGTAATCAATCACAATATATCTAATACTTATACAAAATCACAACTTCCACATCTGGCTGCTTGCCTGTGCACCTGATGATTTCTCTGGAGAAACTGTATAAATTAAAGACAGAAAAGTAAAGGGTCTTGTAGAAGTAAAAAGCATCACAAATATACTTAAAATACTTACAGTTCAGAGGAAAAAATGTATGGTCTTTACGCTTGGGGTTTAGCTGGGGATTTATTTAAGGAGCCAGAATAGAGCTGACAATAGCGTAAAAGGAACAGTAAAAAAGAATCACAATTGTACAGTACGAACAGAGAAGTAAAAATGAATAAAACCATCTGTCAAACTCATGAGTTTTTGTGCCTCTGGAGAATGCTGTGGCCATACCCCTTCCCCCAGGCTTGGTCATTAGCAAACTTTTTACTTGTTAAAACAGTAAAGGCTGTATAGTGGCTATGGTAAAGTGCAAGGCACAGAGCGAGGGAAGTAAGACTTTTAGATCAGCTAGAAAGCACACATGTTGCCCTGTGTGCTAGTCATTTTAAAAAAATGTCTGAACTGTCATTACTGAAAACTTTCTCCTGTCAGAGAATTTCTGTATCTCTGACTTCTCCCACCACATTGTGTGGTTTTGTTGAGAAAGGAAACAAAGTTCAAATAAACAAACAGCTCGATCTGTGATATTCTAGTTGCACTGGTGTTAATTGGGCAGGGATTTGGGTTTTTGCTCACCGGTTGTAACTCTCAGTGTCTCCTGTGTTTTTGTTTTTCTTATTTTTTCTTATTAAGCTTTCTTTTTTACTGGAACCCAGACACTGGGAATGTTGAACTGCCTCTTATGGCTGAGTTGTATACAATGAACTGAGGACTGAACTTCTAATTCTTCCTGTAGAAACTACTTCAAAAATATTATAGAAGAATATTTTTTTTAATAGGTATATATTTCTAGTACATGTACCCATCCTGTAGAAGTCTTCCTCTGCAAACATACCTATTCTCTAGAATTTTTCTCTCTCCCACCTCTGTACAGCCCCTGCCCCAGGCATGTATTTTGTTCAGTTAGGCTCTTCAGCAAAGGTGGAATCATCCTAGAATCAGAGATGAAAAACAAGAAACACGATGGACACTTTTCACAGCAGATTGTTTATTTATTTAGGGAGAAATGGTCCTTTTATTACCTTCCCAGGAATGCTTTGTGGTCCCAGAAGGGGATTGGAATAGAATGTCACTCACAGCCACTTGTCTGATTTATTTTTATTCTTGAGGCAGGAGTGACCTGCTATGATGCCAGTGCAATACCTTCAACAGGAATTGTTCTCCCAGCTGCAGGAATGAAGCAGGGAGAGAAGTTCCCTGTTTAGTATGGTCTTCTCTTCTTATGAAAAAGAAAGCCACTTATTCCTATAAAACACTGCCCAGTCTTAAAATAGCTGGGACTGGGAAGCAAAAGAAAATTCCACTTCCTGCATTCGTGTATAGTTGAACCACTACATGGCCCATATTTATTTATTTAACAGCCTTACCTTCAAGTGATTAGCTTCTGTTCTTCACTTTTATCCACAGTAATGTCATTTTTGTTTATGAATTAAATCACCAGATGTCAGTTTAAGATGACAGAAAATTGGCTTTTAGAGAAATTGTTCTTTCCCTTCTTTCTTCAAAGCTGAGCCTTACCTGTCATATTCAGGAGAACACTACTCTGTCCTTTGTCTGAGATTCTGATACCGAAAGCATTTGTTGCCTGCTTGAGGACAAAGACAGAACGCTTCTACAGCCCCTAATGGTATCCTGGTATCTATTTTTTTGATGTCTTTGATTTCCATGTAAATCTCAGCTTATGATAAGCTGTGTGCCTTCTCACAGCCTGTGCCAAACCCACGGGAACATGATATTGGATGCCAGTGCAATATTGAGACTCAGTAACTTGAATATGCTTCTGTTGCTGTTCCAATCCTGTTTTAGTCCAATCAGTAATAATTAAAGTATAGACTGTGAAAATTCCTGTAGTTAAATTGATACCTGCTACTGACAATAGCTTTATGCTCAAAACCTAACATTTACTGTGTTCAATATTGCGTTCAGTTTTGTGCCCCTCACTACAAGGACAGAGAGGTGCTGGAGCTTGTCCAGAGAAGGGCAATGAAGCTGGTGAAGGGTCTAGAGCACAACTCCTATGGTTAGTGGCTGAGGGAACTGGGGCTGTTTAGCCTGGAAAATAGGAGGCTGAGGTGAGACCTCCTCGCTCTCTACAGCTGCCTAAAAGATGAGGTAGGTGTCAATCTCTTCTCCCAAGTAACAGGTAATAGGACAAGAGGAAATGGCCTCAAGTTGCACCAGGGGAAGTTTAGATTGGACATTAGGAAACATTTCTTCACTGAAGGGTTGTCAAACATCAGAACAGGCTGCCCAGGGAAGTGGTTGAGGCACCATCCCTGGAGGCATTTAAAAGACCTGTAGAGGTGGTGCTTAGGGACATGGTTTAGTGGTGGACTTGGCAGTGTTAGGTTAATGGTTGGATTCAATGATCTTAAAGGTCTCTTCCAACCTAAATGATTTTATGATTCCATGATTCTATGATTTATAAATGCCCCTGGATATATTAGATGTGCTCTACTGTGACAGCTTATTGAAAACAGTCTGGGTGGATACAGAATTTTACTACTCCTCTTTCTAGTGGGGTGCTGACAGGGAAGATTGAGCTTTTGGGGAGATAACAATGTTGGGATTTGTTCAGTTTCCAAATGGAGAAGATCTGTTTTCATACAAGATTCATTCCACAGAGGTCTGCACAAACAGCAGCCCTGTTTGGAAATCTGTCAACACATAGGCATTTATAGCAATGCCTTGTTTCCTTTACAGACCACAGTAATCCATCAATTCAGTATGAATTTTGATACTGGGCACCATTGTTTGACTCCATTGAAAATGCATCTTAAACTATGGGAACAAAATGGATCATCTTAAGTCTAAGCATAGTGACAGTCTGAGGTTTGAATAAAGTATTTTCCTTCAGAAAGCTGAGAGTCTTGCAAATAACAGGAGGCACAGTGAGAACACTCCCAGATTTACCAATTCCTGTTGTCATTACAGAATGTGCACACACACACATGTGTGCATAGAGCTTGCAGCCAGTGGATACCCTACTTTTTTATAAATCCAGACTTCTATCAGCTAGCCTTGACTTGGTGTCTGGCTGGTGGTTTGATTATGGAGAAAAACATTTGGCATATCTGATTAGAAGCTCACTGTAGATTGTAAAGTGAATTTCAACTACTCCTTCTACTACAAATTACTTTGCAAGGCAGAGGCTTCTTTAAACATTTAAAGCATTGTGGGGAAAAAATATTCTGACCCTGAGACTACTTGTCAAACATGCCCTGAGAGTTTTGTTATCATTGAAAGTGCACAGACTTTATGCTTATATAACTCAGTATTTTTAAGTACCTAAATGACCTGGAAGACTGTGTCTCATTTTAGGAAGAGACTTATACTGAAGATTGTCCAACTTGCTCCTAGATTAAAAGACTTCAGATGCTTTAGAAATGCATATTTATTTTAACTGTGGTATATTTTAACTTTCTCTGACAATTCATGTAGGGATGAGTAATAAAAAAAAAAAAAAAAAAAAAAAAAAAAAGGTATTAGTTCTTCCAGGTGTCCTATTTTGTCACTGCTTAGGCTGCTTCAATTGCAACTTCTGCTTGGTCCTCTCCCAGCAGGGATTCCTACCCCAAACTCTTGAGGTCTCCCTTACTCCCTGTCCCGACTCCCCTTCAGCCCCTGTCCCAGGCTCTTCCTGTCAGTGTCATTTCCACATCATGTCTGTTCCTCTGTCACCTTTGTTACTCCCAGGGGGTATTTTCCATTTATCAAGGTAGGTGAAGAAAGCTCATGATAGGTAAGAAAGTGCAACCTGCCCATGGTGGCCTCTCATCTTCCCTGGCAAGGGCGGCAGGTGCCAGCGAAGGGGTGAGGGAAAGGGTCTACCTCTCCCTTGGAGTCACCTCTCAATCCCAGGAGACAGAGCTTTTCCTCCAGCATGCCAGAGCTGCTCCTTTCTCCAGGATACAAAGTTTAGCTCCCATCAAACTCAGTTCGTATTCCCCCATGGCTCACAAAAAGATGGGAGTTGAGAGCCTTTTAAGTGAAGGATTTAGGTGTTTAGGAAAATGTTTTACTGATACTTCCCAGCTGAAGTAAGGAGTTATTTGTATTGAATATTTCCTTTTTTTTCTAAGGCTTTGGAAAAGTTTTGAATTGACAGCCTTTTACTAACTTAATAATGCCATACCCACAGATGTACATTTTAATTTTACAACTCAAATCCTGTGGACAGCGAAGGGATGATAGTAAGACTGAGGTGATGGGTGGGGTGGAAGCCAAAGCATGTCTCCTCCCAGCAAATGTATGCCTACAGAGATCAGGTCCAAAGTGGTCCCTGTCCAGCCTTTGCTGCTGTGCTGTGCATTCACAGCCTGCTCAAGCAAGATTTGCAATTTGCATTTTTTTTTTTTTTTTTAAATATGTGTAAACCCAGCAATAACATTAATGCTAATATTGAGATTTAAATAGTCAACCTTCAACAGTCAAACACGGATTAATGATACTTAGCTCTGCAGGAACATTTAGATCTTTAGATCAAAATGAGATACTTCAGAATAAATCTGTTGTAACTTTTATTTTGATCCCAGGAAGATCTTGGTATGAATGGAAAGCTTATTCTTATTTCTGAGTACTACAGAATAATTGATTTTTCTATGGGTGATAATTGAAAGGGTGTTAGCAGTAGTCTTAAAGGTCACAGACCAATAGTAATATAATTTTAATATCTTAAAGAAAGTCATGCTGATGTTCTTATGAGTTCATTCCCTTCTACTTTAAAGGACATATTTAGTAGTATATGATATCCCTTACCACTTAGCAAGTACATGTTTTGATTCCATTTATTCAGGTTTATAGTTTAACATATGCATTTACACATACTGCTTTAAACACAGCAGGAAGGAAGCACTTTTCATTTTATCCTTCTTAAGTTTTTGCATTTATTTTCATCTCTTCCCACTGTGCTAAGATCCTCAGAAACATTAACATTTTTGATACTGTAATATTAATGAATCACATCAGCATCATGTTGTAAGTCAGTATTTCTCTCCCCCATCTCCACAGTACCTTGGCTTCCACCCTCCCTTATTAGTTTAACTCACACCCCCAGAGCTGCATAGATTTTCCCAGTGATGTTTCAGTATGCTACTGTTACTGAGGGGTTAAGCAGGTAGGATGATTGCACTAATAAAAATTGATAAGTAGTCAGGTTATCCTTCCTAATTTATTGCCATGGCAACAGACAGCACATGTGGCTTGTTGCTGAAGAACAGAATGCTAATAATCAAATGTGTCTTACCCAAATGAATATATAACACAGCTTACTAATACAGTGCCTTGACATTGTATACATTACTGAACAGCAGCATGCATTAATTCTGCATCTAAGTTACTTGATGCATATGCTCTGGAGAATGGGAAAAATGAAAAAGCACGTCTGCTACATCAAAGCTGTTCATTAAAGTAATGTATTTTAAATAGTATATACAGTGAAAGATCCAATTCTCCAACACTTACCTTGTTTATTTCAGTAGGTGGTTCGTATACTAAGGAAATGCAGTAATGCATAGTCATTGTGAGATGGCATGAAAACAACCAACACAGCACAGGAGTTCAATTAAGCAATAATCTCTGGGAAAAAATGGTCATTACTAGCAGTTAATGGTTGGTTTGTTAGTTAATGGCCCAAGGCAAAGCCGAAAGCAGTTAAGCTTCTAACAAACTGGTGGTGAATTATGGCAACAATGGTTTTGCTGGGCTTTTTCCCCTCTATTATATATTACGTATGATAGTTTATCATAGAAATAATGTATTTTTAAAGACAGTAGTTGTTACACAAGATGTTATTCGGAATGTCAGGTATATTGAGGAAATAAACAATTGATTTTCTACCAATAAGGAAGAAAAATATGCTCTCTTTTACATATATACGTAGCATACATATTATCCTTGTATATTGTACATGTATTTCATATCAAATATAAAAGATATGTTATACAGATTATATATAATATATTAGAGACTATATGTAATATATGAGACTACTTGTCCATTTGGAAATTGCTATATGATTTGAAGTCTACAGAATATATATGTGTATACATACACATACATTTATACACATATATAAATAGGCGTATATATGTACCTACATACATGTTCTTTATATAGACGCGCACACAACTTCAGGCTTTTTCACAATGTTCTCCGTACATACTTCAGTGAATCGGTAGTAGAAGAAAGGACACGAGAAAAATCTTTCAAAGTCGGCAAATCAGCTCATCCCAGTGTTTTACAAACGTAAAGCCTCCACTTCACCTGAAATCATCAATACTATCATTAAGTTTCTTAACCTGAGATCTTGTACCACACTGTTTGTTTTGCACCATAATCTCAGAATTAATTTGTCAGTCATGTTTTCTATTAAAGGCCACAGGACTTGCTATAACCAGAACAAGCTATGGATCCAAACTTATGAGGCTTGAAACAGTTATGCTGGGGAAAGTAATGTTGTGTCTATTTTGACCCAAAGCTTTATCACATTGAAATGGCTATTTCGCTCATGGAAATTGTTGGCATGCAAGTACAGTCTACTTCCAGAAAGCAAAAGGGTGATGGCGTTTTAATCAACTTCCTGGAGATTCAAAAGTATCTTGATAAACTGAAAGGTTGGTGAAAATTGCCATGATGTTATAGCAAAACAGCTTCACAATGAATCTGAGGTGAGGCAATTTCAGATAAGACAGGGAGCCATAAAACTGTCACGAACATAAAGCAAACTGTATTTACAGTATGAGTACCATATACTCATTCTGAAAATTTTCATGAGTACAGTTCAGTGTTAGGTCATTTATTTAGATGCTGCTGTAGGTAGGTTGCTCCTTCTAGGAATGGTAAATTTGGGCTAGATTGAGTTCTGTTGTTTTTAAGTTAGATACAAAAAAAAAAAAAAAAAAAGGTGATTTTCTTCCAAGGATTTGCAACAGTGAAAGTTTCCCCATAAGATACTCAAAGGACAAAAATCTATATATGAAGAACCTCAAAACTATTTTTCACGTTTCAAAATTGTTCTTAAACATGTATATATATATAAAAATAAGTATGTATATCCATGCATATACATACACACACATGAACACACAGCACTACATAAGAAACAACAATGCAAAGATGTTAATTTTTTGATGAAATTCAAGAAATGAATGGGCAACCTTCAAATATGCATATGCCCTGTCTCAGCTTTGCCTTCTTTTTCCAATTTTTTCACAGGACTCCTAGCACCATGCAGAAAAATAAAGAACCACAGCACTGCATAGTCTCACTGCAGTCTAGGCGCATTTCTGAAAACTGGCAATATTCTGTCCTTCCTGTGATAAGCTGTCCAGCAGAGCTTTCACCTTGAGCTTTTCCTCCTTTCTCATAAGATGCTTGAGCCCCACTAGTGAGATCTGCTTCTCTGAGCAGGAGGTACTGAGATTGCAAAGGAAGTTGCTGTTGTGTAGGATCTCTTGCAAGTCTGAAAAACAAAGTAATTGAACTATGAGACAGTGGGGGGGAAAACAAGGAAAGACTCCTTTCTAAGCTACTGAATACCGTTATAAATACTTGTAGCAAGGAAAGAATTCAAAGTTCCTCAGAGATATCAAACAAGTTCTATGGATCAAGTTCAACTTGATTCACCATGGAGAAAAAGGCAGGACCACTGGTCTGAATGACAAAGCCAGGCCGGCACCCTTAAAGGATATGATCAGGAAGACCCTGTTTCTAACATTTCCTATAAGAATGCACTGTACCACTACATGTTCATGCTATTGAGGGAGGTGATTTTGCCCCTGTACTCTGCTCTGGTGAGACCCCACCTGAAGTGCTGCGTCCAGCTCTGGAGCCCTCAGCACAAGAAGGACATGGAGCTGTTGGAGCGGGTCCAGAGGAGGCTACAAGAATGATCCGAGGGCTGGAGCACCTCTGCTGTGAGGACAGGCTGAGAGAGTTGGGCTTGTTCAGCCTGGAGAAGGCTGCGGGGAGACCTGATTGCGGCCTTCCAGTACTTAAAGGGGGCCTATAGGAAAGAGGGGGAGAATCTTTTCAGTAGGGACAATGGTGACAGGCCAAGGGGTCATGGTTGCAAGCTGAAACAGGGTAGGTTTAGATTAGATGTAAGGAAGAAATTCTTTACAATGAGGGTGGTGAAGCACTGGAACGGGTTGCCCAGAGAGGTGGGGGAGGCCCCATCCCTGGAAACATTCAAGCCCAGGCTGGACGGGGCTCTGAGCAACCTGATCTGGGTAATGGTGTCCCGGCTCACTGCAGGGGGGTGGGCTAGATGGGCGCTGGGGGTCCCTTCCAACCCAAAACATTCTATGATTCTATACGTGAGGCTTTACATTGGGCTCAAAATGTCAGAAACAGCAATTGTTTAATTTGAAAATGTTAGAGGATATATTGCCTGCAAACCCAGAAGGCCTATTACCTTTGACAAATATCTGTGCTAAAAGAGATCCTCAGCCAATAGTAGCATAATTCTTAAATTTTTTAAAATCATTGAGGTTAGGTCTGATCCACTGATAATCTTTCCATGGTATTTTTTTAGAGCATTACCAATACTAGTATCTGAAATTTTCACTGAATATAGGTCTGGTTTTAGCTATTTATGGGCTACAAGAATGGAAATATTTCATCTTAGTGACATGGCTGATGACACATGCAGAAGGGTCTGCAAAATGTGACCTACTGGAGCAGCACCTTCCTCAGTAGAGGATCCTAGGGAAGATCTCCATGCATCTTCCCAGTGGTTTTGATGCACAAAATTGGTAATGTGAAATCTATAGATTAAGATGACTTCACTCAAGGTTTCCTGACAGCAAACTTCCAAATCATCACAGTCAAGACATAAAATGCAATTATAAAACAGCTGTTAGCTACCTCAGGACTGCCTGTATCAACAGGACAGGGTCAGATCGAAATGTTTTATCAGCTGTTAGTATCTTTATAAATCCCTAGTTCACTTATCTGAAAACCCTTTCCGCTATAATACTAAAGAGAATATGTCCCTTTTTCAGAAAATGGATGTTGGATAAATTTAGATTAAGTGGACTGAACTGCACCAACTCTTAAGTGAACTTTGGAGTTAAGTGGCCACTTAGCCACTGTGGCTTTTGGGGTTAGGAACTTTGAGTCCTTGATATTTTCTGTTTATAGTATTGCTTCAAAGGCTAAATCCATGAGGCATTACAAGGACCAGTGCTTAAAATGGGGTGGCTCTGCAGGTTCTCCACAGTCTATAGGAAGAGCTCAGTGTTTAGAAGGGGAATACAGGAAACCAGTGAAATAAGGTGAGCACTGCTGAAGCCAGTCATCAGGAAATAATGAGAAGAACTTGGGGCATTGCAAGAAGTCCTATACCAGACTGCAAATGGAAAAGGGAGACTCCATCTGTAAATGAGTGTGTGAAACCTCTCCTGATAAAAGGAAAGTAAGCAGGAACAGTCTTTTTTTCTTTTTTTTTTTTTTTTTTTTTTCATGTAAAGCAACATATAAGAAAATCTAACCCAGTTAGGAGTGTTCTTGTAACAAAGATGTTAAAAGAACCAGGTTTAGCTCCCTCTTTGAAATTGGTTTCTTTACCTGTCAGGCTAAATGGTCATATTAATGCTTTCATTATACTGTCTGCTAGACCCCTGACCCTTCAGGGGTCAAACTAGAATAAGCGAGATCTTTCACAATCCAGATGAACACTCTAACCATTGAATTATTGACTAAAAGCAGACAGTAGGTTTCATATTTATCTTAGTTCTTCTCTGTGTAAGGCTCAAAACCAACAACCAGTTCTGACTTCACTATGAAAATGGAAGTGGAAGAATTTTAGATAACAACAACTTTATGAACTTAAACACCTAACTTATCAGTTTGAGAGCTGAGGCCTTTTCTGTATACAGCCCCAGGGCCTTGCTGTCCAAACATAAAATGAAAAGGCAGACCTACACCCTGGCTGGATAGATGTGGTGCTCTTTATAGTTCTACTTTTCCATATATAAAATGATAGCTAGAGATATTTTTTTTGGCAATATTAAAACACTAATTAGATGGGTTCTCATTTTCAGGAGCATTGAGCAATTACAAAAAAAGCTGAAGTCACTGAGCAACGAGTGCACAAGACCTCTGAAAAATCACTCCCGTAGTGTTTGTAAAGTACTTTCATGGCTAAAGATGCTGTATAAATGTTCAGTATTATTAGTGCTATGTGTACACTATGTTGCCTCAGTTGATTCAGATCATGTATAATCAGGATTTTTCAAATAATTCTCCTCTGTGTCTGGAGAGGAAATTAAACCAGAAAGGCTTTAGTACATCTGAAAGTATTTTGTGTTAGTTTGAGAGAAGGTAGAGTCAGACACCAGGATGGGGCGGAGAGGGGGGAGTTGTATTTGTCAGGAGACAGCAGCCTTAGGCGGTGAACTGTTTGTTCAAACAGCAGCAAGAAATAGGAACAGAGAGTGAGAGCCATATGTACAGAAAGTATCAAAATAGGGGCAAGAGACAGGAACAGAGACAGACACATGATTCTGTAAATGGGGTAAGAAAGAGGAAGCTGAGGAAACAGAATAGTGGAGGCTGGGAGGGGGAATAGGGCCTTTTGATGGGGAACAGGGTAGGTGCTGAGGAGAAATTCAGCAACCAGAAATCATTACAGAACTGCCTGCATGACCTTGATTCTGCCCTCTCGTGCATGCCCGTCATGAGTCTATCTTTTGTTACGTAATCTCATGCTATTTTTTCCCCGGGACAGGCCATGTCCTGGGAAGGGCTCGGGGCTGTGTGGCAGAGGAGACAGCTGCCACGCGGCGTGGGGCTGAAGGGAGACCCGCTGTTCTTGGGAGTGGGGCTGGGCAGAGAGCTGTTCCTGAGCTACCAAAGCCTCTCTTAACTGGAATAAAACATTTTTTTAACATAATCTTGACAGTGTCAGTGATGAGAATTCCAGACTAAAACCTGCGCCTCCTTCCTCTGAGTACACTTCTCTGGGATGTAAGAGCTATGAGGTAAAGACCTTGGGATTTTTAATGGAGAAAAAGCAGTTTAATCCCAGGCCATTCTGAAATTCAGAGGTCAGGGAAATCTGGGGATCAATACTTAAAGCTGGGTTTCAGTATCATTCAGAGTGCAACATGACACCCACCATCACACATCAGCAGAAGAGGATAGACATGAATATTGAATAACTATCCACTCAGTATATACAAACTGCATATACCATACAAAGACATTGTCGAACTTTAAATGCTTTCGGAAACATGAGGATAAGCAGTGATTTCGAATGTACCTTGAAGTGGGGAGAGAAAGGCAATGCAACTTTTCCCTCATCATGTAGACATGCTTTGTATCAGGTGGTGATAACAGGGGCTCTAGCCTGCCTAGTTCTGCTAAGTTCAATCTTTGAAAGTGATGGATGAGAAACTGTGAGGGGAAAAATAGTTGCACAAGAAGGCTAGAGGCTGGGAACTGGTGGGATGAAAGGCAGAAGATGGAAAGGGGAAACAGATCTAACTAGACAAATCATTTAATATGAAATATGTGTGGAAATACACAGCCTTAAAGAGCTATGGTTTCTGAGTTGTGAACTCTCCATCCTGCTCTTTAGTCTTCCTTCAGTAATTGAGGTCTGCTCTGCACAGACCAAGATGTGCATGGTGCAGGAGCGACTTAACAAGGTTCAGAGCTTATTTCAGTGGCAACTCTCCTTCCTGCATCCTTCACCTCTCTGTCTCAGCCTGCTACCAGGGATCCCAGTCTTTCTTCTTATTCCCCAACCTTTTTTTTGCCTTAAGTTTTCCATAATCATCCTCACTTCCTTCTCTCAGTTCATACGCCTTCCTGCCTTACTCAGATCCCCATTTTTCCAAATTATAGTAAAGAACTTCCCACTTTCCCCCACTGCTCAGGAGCAGCAGGTATAGTGTTGTACTAGCAGCAGAAGAGAAGCATATTCTCAATCCTTCTGTCTGAGGAAATGGCAGCTCTTAAGTTTTGGGCAGGCAGAACTGGAAGGGAAGCCCTGCTTCACCCCTACACTCTAGATTGCATGGTACATAGTTTGGGTGGAATGGTCAAATAATTTATCTGACAGAATTGAAACAATCTCTGTTGACTCTGAGTTAACTGAGACTTAAGTACATTATTTGGTGGATTTGAGAAAAAAAATGAAATTGTGGACAATGATACATCACCGATAGAAAGATCATTCCCTACAAATTTTCACTTCCCTGCTCCAAAGCCCATATTTGTTAGAGCTGATGTGAGTGTATGTGTACACGTGCGTGTGCACATAATTCTAGAAAGGGGTTGAAATACTAATCTGAGAAAAAAATGTAACTTCTTGAAGGCACCCGCAGTTGCTAAAATTTATCAAAGTTTTAAGCAACTGAAGAAAATGTCTTTTAGTAGGAAGATGGTGATATCTATTCCACCTATAATTACAAAGTTGCATAGCAATGAGTTGATACAAGCACACTGATGAACATCTACAGTATATAGGAAGGTAGAAACAGACACTCACAGTAGGGAAGTTAACAGCTAGTTTCTCCCAAGAGATGAACTGTTATTATTAGCCAAGATTTTTGAGAGGTTTTGACAGTCTTTTACAGTGTATATTTTTTAACTAGGGAAAAAAATCTCATTCACATTTGAAGATATAGTATATTTAAGGCTAAGCTGTAATTAATACATGCATTGCTTTTGTAGTAGGAATGGAATGTTTCGAAACCAATGCTGTGAGATGGGATGGGGAGAGGGTGGGACTTAGCAGGAGAATGAAAATAACTGTGGGAACTATTAAATTTGGAGACAACATTGCTAGGTAAGAGGAGAGAGAAAAGGTGATGAAGCTGGCACCAGGTGGCACTTGCTGGATAAGTTTTGACATTGGGAGAGAGGAGACTGGAAAATGGGAGAGAAAGGAAAACGAGTGGTGAAGGGAGTCCTGAAGAACAGGAGGCCAGGGTTGGAAAGTGTGAGGCAGATGGGCTTATCTGCTGAGAGGAATGAACAAGCTGTAAAATTCTCTTTTAAAATAGTGTTAAAGTAGCGAAGTCACACAATGAAAAGAAGATACAGAGACAGAAGTAACCTGTGCAAACACAATTTATTGTGGAACAAACACCTTGGGAACTCTGCCGAGTGCCAAAAGCCTCCAGGAGTGTGAGTGTGAGCTCTGTGGAAATGACAGTCTTTGAGAGTGGGTCATCTAAGTAGTCTGTACTCCTTATCGTTAGAGCAGTGTATGTATTTCACCTCTTACCTTCGTGCCTTACCTTTCTTTGAGTGGAGTCCAATCTTTTGCCCAGGCCATGAGGTTATATCAGTCTCTCATACACAAGAGAAAGAAATCAGAGAAACCTTTGTTTGCCGGACTTTGGTGGATAGTGTGTGCTAGTCTCGGTGCTTACATTATTACTGTGTCAGTTCTCTGATGCTGTGATGCTATACCTGCAGCTGTGGTCTATCTTTGTAAGGGAAATCCCTGTTCAATTATCAGCTTCCATTGAAATAGTTCAAATGATTTCAGCAGAGAAGTAAGAGCACAGCTGGGTGAGAATTTTTTTAGCGGATGCTGAAAACTGTAGAAGCAACTAATGGTGGTTTCACTGTCTCCATCTTTGATTCTAAGGTATAGAACAATGGCTTTGTGTGGGTTAGGGCAGGGAAGGGGCTATGTCTGTGCTGCTGTTTGAAGCTATCCCCATTCTGTATTTGCAGGTGGTACAGACAGTGAAAGGTAGCCAGGGAATGTCCCCAGAGTATGCAGGATGTTAGGAAAGCCAACGGTCTTGCTCCAATGGCTTATATAGAAATTCTACGTAATACAACCAGGTAAAAAGGTACAGGAAGACCATGCATTTTGTGCGTACAGCACTCACAAAGCCACTGAACCAAAGACCGTAAGTATAGTTAGTCTATACCAGGTATTGCCTGGGCTGAAGAAGCAGGATACCATTTGTTTATAATGAACTCAAATTACTGCTTCACAGAAATTATTTTTAAAAAAGAAAAAGTGGCAGTTGTTTGACTTGGCCTTGCGATACAACATGATGGAGAAAAATCTGAAGAGAAAAAGTAATCCAAAGGACACTTACTCAAGAGAACTGTTATTTTCACCTTCTGCTTTCATGAATTGTTAAATCTCATGTTATTGGTAAGACTCTATAAATGAGAATGAAAAGAAGATCCATCCCACAGACTCAGTCCTCCCTGCTGCCTAAAATAATAATACAAATGAAAAAAAAAAAAAAAAAAGAAAGAAAAAAGTAAAGCTTCTGAAGAGAAAAAATGCAGCCTTGTGCAAAGGTGTGCTCAGCAGCTCTGTTGTTTTTTCTTTGATTTTTCTGAGGGGGAATTCATCTTCTGGAGTGCAAGTAAATCTTCAAAAGGGGTTTTTTCCTTTGGAATGCAAATTATTATAGTGATGCTTCCCACACCACTGAGGGAATATAAGTAATGATATCATGCACTAATCCAGCTATTTCCATTTACAGCTATCAAATACTCATAGATTTAGCTTCATGACCCCCTGTGAAGCAGATAAACATTGCAACTGGACTTTTACTGCTGGGGAAACTGAGGCAAAGTTTACCATCCATGATCTTACAGTCACTGGTGCTTCTGCACACACCTGTCCTTGGTAGCTGAACTGCTTGCTTAAGTGTTAACACTTAATTTGTGGGATCAGTAACTACATGAACTGCAGGTATAAGAATGCTTCTGTCAGCATAAGCTTGTTCTGAAGATCAAATCAGGTAACTACCTTGCTGACCACTGCATCTGCTTCTGTGGGCTGGCTGGCATTTATCTTCTCTGTGGTCAGCAGCACTCTGGAGAAACAGTGCCTTAACATGCTTTTAACACATCTCTAGGCTCATATTTTGGAGTTGGGAATATCTTCCCTCATCTGCAATAAGGTCAGCTTTTCCTAAACCTAACGTTTTGTGGGAGTTTTTGGCTTGGCCCCGCACACCCCAGCAATATGGGGGGGAAGAACAGGAATCCCAAGTTCACCATGCTCAGGTACAGGCTTGAGCTCACTGTGAACACACAGTCTCATAGTACTGTGACTAAGTCTTAAATCTCCCCATCCCCTAACTCCCAGTAGTCTGCCTTTGATACATAAATTTGTGCTCTTCTTTCTGCTGAACTTTTGAAGAGACCAGAGACCATCCCTCTGGGGACACCTTTTCTCTGTGAGTTTTATTTGTCTATGCCAAGATTTGAGACACTGCTGCCAATGATACATATCTCCAGTTCGGAGTGAGTAGATGCAGGAATATCTGCTGAGATATATGTATCTGTTATGTGAAATTAATGCTATGGAAGACCTGCTTCATACATCATGTTTGTGACTGTAGTTTAAATTAGAGAGTGTGCCAATTTAGCCAGTGCCTGCCTTTTTTTGTTTGTTTGGTTTTTTTTTTTTTGTGGGTTTTTTGTTTGTTTTTTGTTTTTTTTTGCTGTGTGACAAGAAATCAGACTTCGTGGGAGAAGTTCGTTACTCAGTAAAAGTGCCAGTCTTCTGGCACAGAAATCGTCTCATTTATAACCAAAAATGAACTGGTGTATCTTTCTCAAGCTAGAAACCATTCTGACCTTAGAAATAGCAATGTAACAATACTGGCTGCAAGCTTAGTCATTGAAATAACTGCTTTGTTAAACCTAAAAGTGGGAGAAAAGTTCATGTTTTATTGATCCGTTGTTCATTCTATTTTGAACTTAATGGTTTGGTACCAACTCTTTATGCAGAGATTGATTATTTAGTAGGACAAGGAGCAAAAAAAGTGTGAGGGCAGGGGTTGTCACAGACAGAGCTGCTTAAAGAAGTTAAAATATTCACTGAGAAAGTCTGAGATGCCTTTTTCAATGGAAAAAAAACAAGGCATGTTTACTTGGGAATATGTATGATTGATTTGATATGTTAACATTGTGTGAATGAGAATGTATTAGAAAGGGAAGACCTAGTGGCAATAGAGATATAAAATAGAAGCAGAAATCCCTTTCAGTCTTAAAGACATAGAAAACTATGTTAAATATTTTAAAAAACATTAAGTACTATTTAAAACGAGCCACTAGCTAAAGATGATTATCAACCATTAGCAATGCTTTTTTCCCCTCTTTTTTCTTCTGTCCCGTCTTTAATTGTGTTGTTCTGAATAGCAGGCAAGATAATGAGTTTTCAGGGCTAACCCTCAGATTTTTATAATGCTCTTACATGAGGAGAAGTATTGATTTCCTTATGTATTGTCTGATTTTATTAAAAAGTAGAATGAGTCAACATAGAATGAATCTGTAGAATTCACTGCCATAAGATGCCACTGGGTTCAGAGGGATTCAAAGAGTGATTATCCATTTAAATAGATAATGACAACTTCCGTAGTTTCACTAGCTCAATAGAATGATCGTATGATCACACTTTCTTTTCCTTAAAGGATAAGCATGACACCTAAGCTTCAGAGCAAAGACCTGGTCTGCATTGTGAAGAGCTTTTTCCTCTGGGGAGAATAATCCTTCTCTTGATTTGTCATGTTTTTCTTCGAAAGACCACAGATTAAATACTGGATTTATCATCACCGGTGTAATATGACTATGAAAATTCTGGTATTGCTATCACATTACTGTGCACACTCTTTTTTGGAGATCAGTTTGCATTTCTTTGTTCCTGCTGGAACTATTTCTGACAAGTTGTCATAGTGGCTTGTATTAAATCTTAATGCTATCAATGCAATCCTGTAACCCTAAACTCAATACTCCAGACTATGTTCATTTTTGGAGTTGAATCATTCACACTGATCTTTTATAGGTTATATTATAACACTTCATGAAAAATGCATTATGAAAAATATCAGGACATATATGTACCATAGCATCAGGGAATAATTTTGTCCAGTATCCAGCATGGAGATGCAATAGCAAAATCTAAGATTCCACACTTTTTTGGATCTGATTTTCCCTTTAACGTAGTTTGTGTAGATGAGGATTCACATGGAGGAGGTAAGACATTGCATTTGAACACAGATTATTCATACTCTGTAAAAGGTTATTTGAAAAAAAATAATGTAGATGGCTGAACTTTATGGAACATAGTAGTACAGACATCAACAAGGACTTTAGAAGGAAAGCTCTTTTGTCAGTGTAGAAATAAAACTTTTTTTTCCCTTCCCTTCCCCTCCCCGCCCCCCTCCCCC
>KL271795.1:15047-27311 GCA_000699545.1 Podiceps cristatus | reverse complement strand
AAAAGAAAAAAAGAAAAAAGAAAGAAAAAAGTTATTTCATCCACTTAAAAATGTAACTGCAACAGGGAAATTGAAGAATAAGAGGTATACCCATGAATTAAAATTATGTAGCCTATTTCAATTCCATTGCTGTTAGCATGATCACAGTTGGTGGTCTTAAAATTAAGACTTTTTGTGCACTTAATTTTAAAGGATGAAAACGTTCTATTTAATTCCACCAGAGAAAAACACAGTTCAAAATCTTCACATTCTGTTATTAAACTCTTTCATTAAAAAAATCTTATTTCTTTAAAGATTATTGTGAAGGATAATGTGTTTTATTACAATTCTAAGCTAATACTATTTTGAACTGTTGTATGAACACTGGCATAATAACATTTGTTTCGCTTGCAGGGTTTAGCTAGAGAAAAATGTTACATTTGCTAGGTGGTTTATAGCAAGAAAGAGGTATTAGCGATATTTGCATACTGTATTCCACTAATTGCTCTTGGTTGGTAGCTGGTCCCCTTTACAGTAGAGATTATGTGCTGACAGACAGGGAGCACTGATCTCTTGTAACGATACTGCTTACGCTCCAGCCTGTCTCATTGTGTGTCTGTTAAACTTTTTTCTTATTTTTCTGAGGACTGAGATGAAAAGCTCTAAAGAGACTAGGGATTATTTGGGTTTGGTGAACACCAGTTGTCCTCCAGACTGGTGGGCTCTGGATCTCTAGAGAGCCATGTTGGGTTATTAAGAACATCATTAAACTCAATGCAGCGTGGTGTTGCCCTGTCTCAAAAAGTTGAAGCCTTCCTTGGCCTTTAAGGCCAGGGGCAGTCAACCTCCAGGAAAAGTACCTTTCCTCTACAACTTAGTACGGTATTGGGTGCTTTTTTCTTTTTGAAGGGTTGAAATAGTGTTACTTAATTGAAATAAACAAAAACTCATTCTAAAAATCTTAAATTTCATGTAATTAAAAACGGAATTAACCTGTTCCTTTAAAGATTTTGTGAAGAATAATGAGTTTTACTTCAATTCTATATGCATGGTTTAAGTTAGAAGTACTGACAGGGAAGAAACTAGGGGGTTTTTTTCAGTATTATTTCATCACTTCTTCCCAACTGGAACCGGATAGGCCAGATGTCAATGAAAGGGAAAGTTCTTGGAGTTTTTAAACCCTCAGAAGTTAAGTTTGCTTATCATCTTCACCAGATCTGTTCCGTATATCGACTGGGTCAAATTCTGCCACTCTATTTCTCTCCAGTTTTAGTCACATCTAAGTATTACTAAAGTGTAATAACATTGAAAATACTCAGACACGGGAGGCTGCAGCTAAATTTAGGCAATACAGCTGAATGTATACTGTCTTTGGAAATTCTTTCCAAATTCAATTTACAGAGTATCATGTGTAAGGTGTGTCCACACCATAGCTTTTAGTTTGCTTTTGGCATGTCTGCACTGCACCTGAGGAGAAACAAATTGGGGAAACTGTATGACGCGCCTTTTGCGCCCTGTTAAAAGGAATTTTCTAGCACATATACAGTGCCCTACCTTTCTCTATTTACCTGTGATAGATTATGCATGCACACCTGCTCTATACCCTTGTAAGTGAGGACTTAACATTTCTCTTTTCTCAAGGAACCCAGCCGGATGATAGAGAAATTATCCAGGGAAAAGTTGGGATAATTTCATATGCCAAATGCTCAGAGAGCAGATTGGCATAGGATATCTTAGCAGTTAAAGATATGAGAATGTGGAGAGGGATGCAAACCTAAGAGATTTCCAGCGTCATACTGTGGGATGCTACGTTTATCCTCCTGTATCCCTACCATGGAAATGAATGGTAAAGTGGATTACTCAGAAAGGATAGTGGCAGAGTAACTTACAATTTGGATGCAAGCAGGTTGGAACAACCAAAAGCTTTTCTGGTTCCATGTTTGGTTTAGATATTACTAGAAGATATGTTTGTTTCTTATGGTCTTCGCTCTACTGCAGGGTCCAAATTAACTGAAGTTAACGGAGCCACCCAGTGCACACCAAAGGCTCTGCTTAGAGGCAATGGAATATACACATATACTTATGGTTTTGTGTATTTGTGTTTCTAACAGCCACTCTGAGTAAGATCTCATATCTCATACCTCGTAAACAGAATTCCATGTGCTGTGGTTATCTCCATTCTTATTTTAGGTGGCCCCTGTATGGCAGAAGCAGAGCTATATGTAATAACATTAAGAATACTGAGAGGCAGCAATTTTTTATGAGCATTGCCAGCTTTGTGTGACTGCATCAGAGATGGAAGGTATTGTATATTGGATCTTCTACGACTGTTTATTGACCTGGCATTTTGAGAGGCTATGGGAAGTCAGAACGGTCACAGCTACCTTCCAATCTCCGGTGAAAATGCCTCTGCTGGTTTGCTTTGCAAGTCTGGGAACATCTCAGCTGAATGCTAAAGAGCCAAAAGCCTTATGAAATGAGGTGAGATATTACATACTGTCTGAAAAAAGATGCTGACAAACAGAAAATTTGCAGAGAATGTCTAAAGAACTTGGGACTACTCATATCCAAAGGATGGTACTCTTCACAGTCTAGACAATCTATTCTAGTTCTTTTTTATCTCCTTTTCCCCAGAAATGTTGTTTTAAGCAAAAAATACTTCACTTAGGGCAGGGACAATTTAGCCATTGATTACTATTGCACGATCCTGAAGGGAACAGATTTGCAGGGCACAGACATAATCAGCCTTGCTGAGCTAGATAAGAACTGGTATTCACAGGACTATAACCCAGCTACTTGCCTAAGAAAGGAAGAATCTTGTGATTAAATCCCCAGATACAAGTGCTAATTAGGAACTGAATAAACAGACTCTATCAAAAAATTAGATGAGGTTTTGTTAGAGAGACTAGGAGGGAGACAAAGCTGTGTTTTGCCTGCTAACTGATTGGGTTTTTGTTAAGAATAAACTGCTTCTGCCCCATATATTTTCATTTTTTTTCAACTTAGAAGAAAATATATGTTTTTCCGTCTTTCTCTCATTCTGGTTTAGACACTTACTTCACCATATAAAAAGTTAGTACCCTCATCTGGATGTTGGGAAGATAATAGGTGTTACCATGTGTGACAATTGCCTTTTATCAGTATGAGGTCTTGAACGTGCTTGAAGAATAGCAGGAGGGTTGGAAAGGAATGGGGAGCCAATTTACCTTTCAGGGTCCCTGGAGTGAACCCTGCTGAAAACATTAAGCGTGGCTGACTTTTCAGGCTGTGCAGTGTCATGGGCATGTATGTGCTTAAGGTTTCCAGGAGACTGGATACAGAAACAAGAATTTCTTTAGATGTTCAGATGGGTATTACCTGGTTATGAAAACTGATACATTTTCTTTAGTTTATAGGATACAGGATGTCTTGATACTGAAGAAGAACCTAAATAACAATGTTTGGGAAAGGGATTAGAAGAAGAATACCTCAAGGCATACTGGGCCTTGGAGGAAGTAAGGGAGGGCTATTGAAGGACTAATGTATTTGAAAGAAAAAAATATGAAAGTAATGGATATTGTGATGCAATTGGAGTAAAGAAAGACTGCAGTCTAAGACTAAGTTGTTCATATATGTGATGCAAGAGAATTTTAATTTGAAAAGGGACAAAGAAAAAATTTGGAAGCATACTATCAGGGTAAAATGCATACATGGATAAAGTACTTGTGCATAACTCAGTCGAGTCAAGTGACTGTTCAGTACTCACAGGTAAATAATTTCTGCCAGTAGCTTTAGAATGCTTCTTTCACTCCCATATCATATATATATGTCAGGTCCCAAGTTCTGTACATAATTAACCAAAGTTATAATATTTTCCTTTCAACTAAGCCCAATTATATATTGAAAGTGCAAATGCAGGAATTTTATGCCCTTGGCCTATATTTTTATTCTCACCAACACTTTCTTCCCCCTTCAGAGCACACCGCACTAGCTTTTATATGCAAATGTCTTGCCATGGTGTAGCATCTTTCCCCCTCTGGTGGGAATGTGAAGAACTGCAGATGCTACAAAAAGTATTTTGTAGCAGATACTTGTCAGCTGAACTGTCCTGGAAACATAACTTTTTCCTCTTCTGAGCCCCTGTCTCATGCATTTTGGTTTGTTTTAGCTGTGCTTATTCTTTATGCCCACTGTAATAAAGTTTCTCTGAAAACTAACGACACCAAATAAAAGGTCCATGGTGTGTAACAAAGATAGAACAATTGTATTTCTATTGAGTTATTCCTATGATCTATAGAAGACAGTAAAGAACACTTTCTCTTCTAATCCAATGGAAAGTGTTACTGGCATTTCATTGTAACAAAACAAGTCAGCAGCGAGGTCAAGCCCAGAACATGGCAGGGGCAGGAGGTAGGGGGATGCTGCCTTCCTATCTGCTGCTGTTGCTCTTCATCAGTGATTTCCTTTTTACAACAGTTCACAGGGTACGCACCCTGTCTTAAGATAAAGTGAAGATATCACTGACCTGAGGTTAAGCAACAATCATTTACCAAGCTAGCTGGCTTCCAGCAACTGTCCTAACTGAGGAAGAAGAACCTCTGAGGAGGCTCTCACCATACTCACAGTCCCCAGATCCTTGGGTTGAGCCCCAAATCCTTACGCTGAGCCAGAGGGGCAGCTCCCTCTCAATCTTATGGCCATTCTGTAACACTCAGGCACTTGTCTTGGCAAAACAAAGCAGTATCTCTGCAATAAAAAGGTTCACAAGTTACGGCAGCTGCCTCTGGTGGTTGCAGATACTTCAAACAGATATGAACTAGACATCTTATGGTCTCATGAGTCATGGCAACATGAAAGAATGTACACTCCTAGGTTGTTTTAATATGAGCCCTCTTTATCATCGCCAATTATAAGATGATATCCCTGATCTTGACTTTTTAAAAGACTGGTAGAAATTTATGTATTTGGCTGTAGTACGTGCATATATGAACTCATTTTAAAAATACAGCAATTTTGTTTTCCTCTTATAAGTTTTCAGAAAGAGGTACGATACGAGAAATGTGGTAAGACCTAATTAAAGGTTGCAAATAACTAAAGAGCTTCCAGAAAAGAGCAGATAAATATCTATTCTTACTTTGTGACAACCAAGATTTTAAAGAGATTTTTTCTGAAAATTGGACCAGAGCTCTAATCCAGAGACTTGACAATGAATGCCCTAATCACATTGTAGACTTGTGAAAATCAGTGACAGAGCCAAATTCACACAAAAAACCCACCCTCCTCCAAATTCAAGCTTAACATCTTTTCTGCTAATTTGCTTTTTAAATGTTCCAAACTCACATCACTTTGAAAAAACTTCCAGACTACTGTTATATCCCCAAAATGTTTCTGTCTTTTTCTATCTCTGTAGCACTTTGCAAACTTATCTGCTTCTATAGTTATTTAAAACTGATCTTCCAAATGGAGGTAGTAGTAAAAAAAAAAAAAAAAACCAAAACAAAGCCAAAAAAAAGCAGCTTTTTTTCCCAAGGAGAATGGACTACTAGTAAAAACTTCAAATGGGATCTTCTCCATGGCTAGAGAAATATTGTAAAATTCATATTACACTGTATTTCCAACAGGATATCATTTTGGCAGGACAGCAAAGAACAGACATACTTCAGAGAAAATTACCATGCAGCAATAGGTGCTAGGCATAAACAAAAATATAAGTGACGTTAAGAGAGGGTTAAAAAGAAACACAATTATTATAAGGTTAAAGATTGAATAATATGTCAGGAAACAGGAAAAGCTATTTAAGGCTTAATTATAAACTGTAAGTAGTCAGTAAAAATTCTAGTAGATAGAATTAAGTAACAGCGAAAAATTAATTTCTCCTGTGGTGTCTAGGTTTTTGGAATAGGCCCAGATTTGTCACCCAGTCAAGGACCTACACAAGAACTGGAAAATTTTAAGAGCTAGAAAAACATCTGCCTTCTAGGTAGATCTAATGAACAATAAATTGAGTTGGACACAGGGTTAGAGCTCTTAAAAACTGAAAACAAAGACAAAAAGCTTATATAATATCAAGAGTATCTGTACTTATTATCTGTATAATAAACTGTACATAAAAGGAGAGGTTTGATGCTCTTTGGTGATACTGTGAGTACGAGTCATTGGGTGAAGCAAACAGAAAATGCAGCAAGGAGCCATGGAGACAGTAAGAGAAAGGATGGTAATCTGGCCTAGAAAAGGTCAAGAGGGAAAGTAAAAGAACTTCTGAATGTTCCTGCTTTGAAAGAGGGAGCAAATAAATTGCCTCTTCTGTTTGTTTCCTTCCACGGTCAGGTTTGTGGTCTCTGCAAATAAACAGGATGGCATCACTGAAATATACAGTGCTAAATAGGTGTCTTCTCCAAAGGAAAAAGACTACAAAATCTGAATTTCTACTGTTTTGTCTATCAAAGAGTAATGATATTTTTCTCAGTGTGGAACAGAATTCATGTAGTTTCTTTTTTTTTTTTTTTTTTTAATGCAACTCTCATGTCAAAAGCTTCTGCCCTTAGAAGAAATATTCACCACCGAGAGTATATGGGGCTTTGGTGTTTATAAAACCTAAACTAGTAGTTTCTCCAGCAAAAAAGAAAGAATAAAATGTCACAGCCAGAGGGAAAAGTCTGAGGGCAGCTGGAAAGCCATAGATCAGGCAGGAATGATGCTGTAAACCAAATGCGAAGAGATGGGAATGGCTGTGCAGCTGTACAGCTATTTCTACTTCAAGCAATACTTGAACGTGTGCGCAGTGCAATTGCAGAGACAAAAGCAATGAAGGAGAGGAGCTATAGACTCCTCAGGTATGTTCTGAACACCTTAGAGTTATGAGCCTTAAGAGCATGTTCAGCACTCATCCACGATGGGTCGTGGACTTCATTTTTTAGGATAGACAAGGAGAAGGTGGCCTGAAAATTATCAAGAAGCCTTAAAACATGAGGGATAACCTGAGCCAACAAAATAAACAGTAAGAACTATTTCCTAGTCCTGGATTAAGAATGAATCACAAACTATTGGGTACCCCTGTGAAAGCCGTTCAGCACCAGTAACACTGCGTTAGCATTAAGCATGCTTGCTTTGGTACTGGCGGTTGCTTTAGCTGTGGAAGATGAGGAATCAGTGCTTGCTGTAAAATTATCCACACTGAGTTAATGTTTGGGCTCTTAGCCCAAGCTAAGATGCGTGCTGCTAGTCCTGCTCTGCTTGCGTAGCCAGTTTACAGGAATTATTTACGATCATCAGCAGATTTTGTCTCCTCACTCCCTTTTCTTAACTAGGTTTAGAGTAGCTCAGATATGCCTACACAAGCTAGAAGCACAGTTGTGCATACACAAGAAATAAATTCCAGGTCAAAAGCTATTTCTTTTCCTGTTGTTGGAACAATCTCGCCATCCCTTTCACATGAGATGGATTGAAGACTGTGATGCTTGCCACAAAGATGACAGTGTTGAGTGCCAGGGCTCTGAGGGCAGCCATGGGCCTTGTTTACCCTGACCGCCTCACCTGCAGCCTCCACTCTCTGCCACCTCCCAGGTCCCTGGCACTTGGTTGCGTGTGATGATATTATGAAAATATTAGCTCTAAAGAACTCATATATATAATTTTTCCCTGGTTAAATTTATCAATGGGTCAGTTCCACCATTGCAAAGGTCATATTACAAAAGCCCCAAGAAGAATGGTTGTTCTGGGAATTATGTATCTCAGTCTGCTCCTTACCATGTCAGACAGTATGCTTTTACGCCAATATTTTTCTAATTATGATATAACAAAAATTATTATGAGCTAGCTAAATATTTACTTAATATTTAAGTAAATATTAGAATAGTTCATGGGCAATGCAAAGCAAGCTGTCAAGCTATCAAAATGTTTGGTGTGTAAAAAACCAGGATCTATACTTTGCTAACATACTTGCTATATTCCCTCTGTGATTTCATGCTGGCATATATAGAGAAAGGAATAGATTCTAGTCTTGTGCTTGCCCTTTTTTTCCCCCCTTTGTTATGTGAGTTCATTCTTCAATATATAGCATGAAACACCAATAACAAAGTAAGGGAAAACAAATATAGCATTTTTTGCTTAAATGTCACCTGTCAACTAAACGATCACAAAGCATTTTTAAAGAAAAAAAAAAGTATTAAGTGTCTACTGAATTCACACTGAAGTTGATGGGAGTCTTTCCACAGACTTCCCTGTGCTTTGGATCAAGGCTTAAGGAATGAACTCTATTAGCAACTCAGTGGAGTAAAATATGGTTGGGAAAAGTTAAAAGAAGAGGTACCTTAAGAAGATATGCACACTGAATTAATAATACTGGGAAGAGAACTGAAAAATATTTTCAGTCCGAAGTTATGTACCTCAGACACATGTTGCCAGTCACTGCTAGCCACCATTTAAAGACTTACAGGTACTATGCAGAAACCAGTAAATACTTCTGGTTTTGGAAGAGTATGGAGAGTACTAAAGGCAGCAGGAGAGAACAAAGTTAACTTGCTGGTCTTCTGTTTGCCCCTTCATGTATGTATTCATATATGTGTCAGAGTGAGCAATAAAGCTAAATAAAAAGAGGAATAAAAGAGAAATAGCAAAGACTCCACTTCTTCTACTAGATGAAACTCTTCTTTTTTTTTTTTTTTTTTTCCCCAACTTGAAGAAGAAAAATCAATAATTTAAAATAATATATTTGGAAACATCTCTGAAACATTAAGGACAGCCTGAAAAAGAAAGCTTTCTACTCAGCATCCTGTCAGACTTACCTGATTCAGTGGTCAAATAAGTTTAAAATAATGGCCTTCAGAAATATTTTATTTGATTTACAGTAATTTCCTTCTCTTTTCAACTCTTTAAAAAACAATACCTTATTGATATAGTTTAACATCCCACGGCTCAAAATGGTTCCAGGCATTCTATGAAATGATCCTAATCTATAAAATATGATCTTCTTTCTACAAATCATTACATCCATGAGTAACTTTATGTACATGAGTTATTCCAGTGATTTGCTGAGACTGTTTACATCTCCTCCCTTAATCGTCCGCAGAGTGTGCACACGAAAGGCAAACAGGTAACTTTACCTGTCGCTCTAAGGCAAATGCTTATGTCTGAATACTGCATCAGATTAACAGGCTAGTGGTAGCGGAGGAGTATAAATGGGGTATTTCAAATCCACGTGTAGTTATCATAAAGGCACCGTGACTTTTTAAAATCCAACCCGTAATACTGGTTACAGGGCACAACACAATTTGTGCAGCAAGTAGAAAACCACACTAAAGAGGAAAAACAGAGAAACATATATTGAAGTTATCAAGATTTGTTAGATGGTGAGTGTGATATTTGTCACCGACTGTATGAGGGGTGTAATACCTTTAGAAATCAACTGTGTAGTACCAGGGCTATGAAAAGCCAGGAAGACAGCTGGAAGTGGCATGCAGGAGTTGTTAGAAAGAGAAGAGAGAGGTTATTTAGGAATGCACAGGGCTGTGAGAGGTGGCTCCCCACGTCAGTGCTATAAGCTCTCTGGAGGGTAGGCAGATGATGCAGCAATGCTGAACTATGACAGTGACTGGGAGCAATAGATGCGGGAGCTCTTAACGCCGCCAAAAGATAACTAAGGGAATTGGCAGGGCTGGAGGGAAGAAAGCTGAAATCTATTGTGAGCATAAAGAAGATGAAAACCTGTTGTTGTGAGGAATATAAGGGTTTCTATCTCCTGTAGGTAAGGAAGGTATTTAAAGTGCTCTGAAGAAGATAAGATCTTTGTGCCAGAAGGTGGGGGATAACCTGAAGGATGACAATTTGCCAAACTTGAGCCTGCTGCCTTGTAGAGAGTTTGCCATTTACATAGGAGGCGCTTTTGACCTGGGAGTGATATAGAATCAAAAATATAATCTGGTGTCTGAAAGGTGAATGTTACAGTGATTCATGAAAAACATTGGCAAAAAATGAGGTGTAAGGCTGAATGTTGTGATCTTTTTTAAAATGACTTGGAACTTAAACTGAGTTAACCACAACAGTTCAGTGTTAGCTGTGATAATAATGAAAATCAAGGCAATGTACCTCAGAGTGATTCAGTCAACTTCTTCTGGATGCTTGTCACTGCTGAAGTCTGCATTAAGCAGACTCCCTTTTGGACCCTGGGTCCTTTCACAGCAATGTATAGAGCCTCATGTGGATAGGAGTCCCCATGCAGATGGGAGTATCAAATACTGAAAGAAAACACAGAACCCAAGAATGGCTGTGCTTGGTCAGACCAAAGGATCCTTCTGATCCAGTATCGTGCCTCTTACGAGTGGAGACAGGGACAGGGCTGCTGGCAGGCATAGGAGAGCCTAGAGATAACTGGTTGCTATTGCAGAGTTAAATCAAGTTGCTTTCAACCCTAGAATAAAGAAGAAAGTCTTTATAATTGTGGCCAGGCTTTACATATTCTTCACTCACATAAAGAAAGTGTACTTAAAGGACTTCACTTATACTTCACAAGGCCACGTGTTTCTTACCTGGGAATTCATCATCTGACTGATAATTATGACTGTTCTTTGTACTTGGACTTTTTAGGGAGTGGGCTGTAGGTGGAGTACCTTATACTCCTTAGGTGTTTATATCCTACTAATTTCATTGAGATTTAGGCAACTGTTGAGAAGGTACACGCCTGAAAATCTTTGATAAGGTAGGCCTTTGTCTCTGCAAACAGATGCTATGCTGCTAATGGCATTGCAACAGAGTGAAGCTACAATGTGGGTGGTTTAGTACATAAGCGAGGAATTAGACCTTAGAAAATCCAAGCTTTTTTCTTGAATGCTCTACAAAGTACTCTGCAACTTAGTTAAGTTATTCAAGCTCACCAGGTTTCAGTTCTTCACTAGTCATTTTCAGTTGCCAACATCTGTCTCTTTTCAAGGCACAACAAGGGTAATATTTTCAAGATGTTTACAGAAATATAGGACCAGATAACTACAAATTAATAGAGCTGAAAAAGAGATGCAGAAGGCACTGTATTTTATACATTTTCAATTTATTTTCGTGACTATCTAAATGTCTCTGTCTCTTTCAGTAATACAAATCCCTCTATACTGTATTCTAATATTCCACAAGTCCAGACTGAAAATAAATCTCTCTGGAATTTTCTTTTTGTCTGTTAATTCTGGTTGCAGATAGCAAGGAAAAGTATATTTTAAGGGAGAGTTTGGTTCTTTGGGGGTGATTAAATGTAGAATTCTGCCAAAATACACTTGATATAAACGCTAATCCCCTAGGAAGCCTGTGAGACTTTGAATTTTACTACTGAAGTGAGTCTACAACTAAAATGGTTTCCTTGCCTCTTATGTGTTATTTTTTCACAGTCACACTGGAGAGCAGAACCTGTTTTTATAATAAAATTTACTTAGTATGCAAAAATCCAGATGTGGAATCAATGAAGATGCTCAAACAGAATTTAATGGTGATGATGAGTGACAAATGAGAAATTAGCTCACTCTTCTAAACCTGGAATAGCTCAATGAGGCCATTGAATTGTAGGTGTTCACTAATTTCAGAAATGCCAGTAACTGTGAATTAAACAGGGATCAAGGATGAGCTTGTTTAGGGAAAATATGCCTTTCGAAATAGTCAGCACTAAGAAAAATAGTCTTTTAAAAAGTAATTTAAATAGCAGGTTTAAAAAATGCAGTACATGAGCTTTTGGGGAAAGAACTAGCTCAGTGTTTCTTTTCCACAGAATATATGGTCTGTATGACTGATGTAGTCGATACCCTGTGTGAGCTGTGATCCCAGTGGCCGATTCACAGCAAGGTGCAGATGAGTTCGTATGGATTGGTAGTGAGGTACACACAGCGTTATGGATTCTGTCGCTGGCAAACAGAATCAACTTGAAGAATTTTTACTGTATCTCACTGCCAACTAACACAAGCTTCTAATCGCTGATTTGAGTATTCAGAAAGAGGAAAAATGTGCACAATGAAACAAACCCTGAGGAAAAGACCTTTCCCCCACCTTCTCTGGGCTCAGCTTAAGTCAAATGCCTCTTCTCAGGCTCAGCTTCCCTCATTTTTTTGCCTCCTGTTCACCCAGTCCACCCCAATTCCTTTAGAGAGTGATGGGTGGTGCAGGGGACCAGGGCAGCGCAGAACTGTTTCTGTCTGCTGGTCCTTGGGTCACCCATGGCTGCAGTCCCTTGAGGGTGTCCTTACCCCAGCATGGGTCACCCACCGCTGAGGTTTTGGAGCTCGAAGAGTTGCTTACATCACTATCAGAGCCATCTGGAATTGGTTGTGACCGGCCTGG
>KL271795.1:623-11046 GCA_000699545.1 Podiceps cristatus | reverse complement strand
AGCACTGACTCTGCAGACCTCAGGTCGGTGCAGAAGGAGGGGGAGGAGGAGCTCCAGGTGCCGGAGCGGAGATTCCCCTGCAGCTGGTGGTGAAGACCATGGTAAGGCCGGCTGTCTCTCTGCAGCCCACGGAGGCCTGTGGTGGAGCAGATCCATCTGCATCCCATGGAGGTCCCCACACTGGAGCAGGTGGATGCCTGACGGAAGCTGTAACCCCATGGGAAGCCCATGCTGGAGCAGGCTCCTGGCAGGAACTGTGGACCCATGGAGAGAGAGGAGACAGGGCTGGAGCAGGAGCTGTGACCCCATGGGAGACCCAGGTTGGAGCCATCTGTGCCTGAAGGGCTGCGCCCATGGGAAGGACCCACGCTGGGGCAGGTTGTGAACAGCTGCAGCCCGTGGGAAGCACTTGTGTTGGAGAAGCCCATGGGGGACTGTCTCCCGTGGGAGGGACCCCATGCTAGAGCAGGGCAGGGTGTGAAGAGCCCTCCCCCTGAGGAGGAAGGAGCTGCAGAGACACAGGTGATGGACTGACTGCTGCCCCTGTTCCCGTGCACCACTGGTAGGGATGAGGTAGAGGAGTTGGGAGTGAAGTTGAGCCCAGGAAGAAGGAAGGGATGAGGGGAAGGTGTTTAAGATTTAGTTTTTATTTCTTATTATCCTACTCTGATTAGATTGATAATAATTTAAATTAATTTTCCCAAGTTGAGTCTGTTTTGCCCATGACAGTAATTGCTGAGTGATCTCCCTGACCTTATCTCAGCCCATGAACCTTTTGTTGTATTTTCTCTCCCCCATCCAGCTGAGGAGGGGAGTGACAGAGCGGCTTTGGTGGGCACCTGGTGTCCAGTCAGAGTCAACCCACTACAACTATCACCCAGTCTCATTTAAATTGAGACTTATGCTAGGGCTTACACTATTTCCTCTGAATGACATTTCCAAAGCTTAAAAATATCTCATTCTCATACGTGTTTTGTGATTTACAACCTAAAGTTTTATTTACCTTCACTTCATCAACAATTCTTAGCAAAAACGTCTTTATGATGCAAAATAACTTTCAGCTCCCGATTAGAAGTTAGTCTGTGGTTATTTTGTTTCCATGGTAAATATACCTCCAACAGCTGTTTTCTGCCCATTTCTGTTTCTGTCTAATGGACCTAAATCAAGTCTAAATTTAACAGGTTTTTCTTATTATTATTCCTGAATTAGTCAAGACAACTTAGCAAATATTCTCACTCCCAAACAAATTATTTGCAGTTTGAATTAAATTGTGAGTAGCTTGTATTTACTTGTTCTTGAGCCAAAGTCCTGTAAGAAACTCTCAGTGGTAGCAACTGGGCAACCAGTGAACCCCAGTGAGTCTTAGAATGAATGTGACTTGGTTTTGATGAATTTTATTATATGCAGTAGTGTGCTATGGAAGGAGGCAAGTTTTGGTTGGATTGAGTTATTCTAAACAAGGATATATTCCTAAAATTTTCATCTAAGATCTTTGCTTCCTCTCTTGTTCTGTAAATTCCAAAATCTTTAATTGTGCTTTGTCTCTCATGTAATCCTTCAGCTTTCTGTTCATGTGAAAGGTGGATTTGTGGTTTGGGGTTTTAATTTTTAGTCACAAGTTTTCAAACTTACTGATTTGTTATGTGCTTCCCCATCTCTCCCTCTCCCCCATTTTCTCCTTTGATTTTTCTGGCCTACGCTACCATTCCAGTCAATAATCTGTAGTGTATTTTGTGTTCATTCAAAGATGTGATTACTCTTCTTTCCCAGGATCTGTGGAGAAGTTTTTCTGTAACAGCTTCTTCCTTCCCAGCCCTGCTCTCTTTTCTTTCTTTCTCTCACCCATGGCAGAAAGAACAGGCTCACCACAATGGGAGCTAATAGAGGTAGCTTATATCCAATTTCGTCCATTTTCATTACATCTCCAAAATATATTTGGTGAACCTCTTGAGGGTCTCTTAACTGAGCTTTCAGTAATTGCAGCAGACTCCAGGGCACGCAGGTGATTGAGGCGGAAATGGAATGTGAGTCTGTGTATTGATCACAGTACAGGGAAACCTTTCTCTCTGGATCATCTATGCCAAGTAGGTATAGACCAAAAATTGTCAAGCAGTGGAAGACATGTTCCTGCTCTAGGACTAAAAAGAACACAGAGGTAGCATTAACAAGAACAGGCAATTAAGTTTTTAAAACACTATTCTCTAGGGTTAAACTTTCAAGAAACTTCCTCTTCTCATGGCTGGCACCAACAGCCATTGGATGTCTCAGTCTTTAGAGGGAGCTTATCCTATTTGCGATGCAAGGTACATGGCAGGACACTTCCTGCAGAGTGATTGCAGATTAACACTTGTTAACAATCTGCTAACATGAAATGTGAGCACCTCTATGACAGATATCTATGCCTGAGCAAGCACTCTGGAGCCTTGGAGGGTCTGGTCGACTTCTCCCAAATATAGGTGTCTAAAATAGAACAAATGAATAGTGTCCTGATGTATCAACTCTTTGTGACTATAAAACAAGCCTGAAAGATCAAGCTTGTGTGCAGATCTATGACCACAAGTGAAAGGACTGCTTAAGGACAGTTAAATTTTAGTTGTTCTGAGACCAATAAGAAACATGCACCTGTAAGCATCATAACGTTATTAAAATTAATATTGCTAAAGCAAGTACTTGGAAGTGCTGCATTGGTTTGAGTGAGGAGGGAAAAAAAAACCACCAGCCTTAACTTGAAGTCCAAAATTATCTGCTCTTTTCTATCATCTGTAAGCTTAAAATTTAGCATAGGAAAAGCTAATCTTTTCCTGTCTGTTGCCCATGGTGATATGTAGGTGTCAGTAAGAACAATAAAGGAAATTCTTGTATAGAAAATACTTCGTTGCACCTGAGGGACATGGATGTAATGGCTGACAAAAAATGTTTAACAGGAAACTAAGTAAGTCATCTAAGCCTGTAACAGCCTCTATCAGCATATGCGTTTTTGAGATAATAGAACTCAACACTCAGGCAGGGGCTCTTTACAATATTAACTTTGAGATCTATTAGGTTCTCAACAGTCTCCCATGAAAAGTAATGGAGACCCTATTGCCCAGACTTTTAAAATTAGACTTCAAGCTGGTGAATGTACATGAGAGAGCAGTAACTGAGAGGTGAGCTTGGTTGAGAGAGACGGACACAACAGATCTCTTCCATTTCTGAGGTAACTGCCAAGGTAACAATCAAATCTAATTGTTTGATCAGCCTAAACACATAACTAGATTTTATTCTTTAGCTTTTTCCCCATTAATGTGCCAACTTCCTTCTTCATGGAGCACACTAACACTTAAAGTCTTGTAAGTGCAGTCGTACAAGGTTTGATTAATTTCTATCCCAATAGATGTATTAACATAGCCGTCTCTCTGTTTTGAGGCTAAAGTAGCTTTTATTTTGCAAATTCTGTGGTAGCTGCAGATCTCTTAGGTTTTCACAAGCCTTTGTCCCCATTATGAAGTGAAATGTCTTATTTCAGGCCTAGCTTGGGTTAAGCTAGAAAGTATTAAAATACCATATTTCACCATGACTTTGATATTTGAAGGAGCAGGCTCGCTGACACAGAACTCTTGCGAATATAGGCAAAACTCAGAAAGGCACAGGTCTCCGTCCTTCTTGTGAATCCTGAAATTGCAGTTTTCTAATCGTTTTCCTTGTTTCGATTCATTATAGATTGTTTTTGCATGCAAGCAAATCTTAATGATTGGTGTGTCTGCTTGAAACTTTGTAAAAATTCTAAAACAATCTTCAAAAATACCGCACAGTCATAAACATACAAGAAGACATTTTGACCTCTCCGGATGACCTTGGTAGTCGGCTATGCCAGCCTGCAGAGTGTTCAGATAAACATAGAAAGCACACCATTTTGTTAAAATAAGGCTAATTTTACCCATATCCTGATATTTTTCCTCCTTTAGCAATGCCTATCCCATTACTAAGTATCAAGCTGGTTTGCTGAATTCCTGTGCACAGAAGTGAGACTTAAAAGGAAACCTGGAGTTGGAAACCTGGGCTGGAAGGAAAATGGCAGTCTCTCAAAAGCAGGAATATTGATGAAGCTGTCCATCAGGCATTCTTAATTGCAGTCAGTAAAACTTGAGTCAGTCTAAATAATAAACTGCTGATAGGCACAAGGGGTACAGAGAGAATAGTCAAAGCTCCTGGCGAATTAAAGCATTTGAGACTCGAAGTATTGCTTTAAGATATATGTAATAATCACAGCATTGGATTTTTCTTTCTGTTTTCTTAATTTTATTTTTACCTGAATGTATGTTAAGTTAAAGGTCATAAAGAGATTTATGACCAACTAAAAAAAAGAAAAAATCAAATTAAAATCTCCTTGCTGCTTAGAAAAGAAAAATCTTCTAGGGAACAGAAATGTAATAGTGCAATACTCCATTTATTTTTGATACCAGTGCTGCTTCAGTATAGGATGAATCAATCCAAGGTATTTAGTTTTAGTTTAGTAACTTTCATCTTGTTTCTTAAACAGTGATGCAGTATTTAAGGCTGCCTGTATATTTCAAAAATGCAGCTGTTTTTAGTAAATCCTCAGTGATGTGAGAGTAAAATCCAGACCAACAATTTGACTAATTCTGGTTTTTGTAAGAGACATACTGCACCCTTTAATTCTTGCAACCCGTCTCTCTACAGAGGAGGACAGAGCTAATAACTACCACAGATAAATGCAAGCAAGCGTAAGAATGGTCATATTAGCTCAAGCCAAGGGTCTGCGTATTGGAGTATTCCACTCACAGCAGTGGCTGTGCACAGATGCCTCTGTAAGAGGAACGCAAGGCAAACACAGGCAACGTCCCTATCCTTCACATATTTTCTCCTCTCTCTTGAACACAGAGGAAAAAATATAATTTCTTTTGGGGGTGGTGAGGGAATGTATATATCAGACAGGTATATATAACATCTGTGTAGGATTTGGGGGGTTGGAGTCTGTGAGCATGTTTTTTTTGATTGCATTTTTGTTTTATGATGATAAGCTGTAAGCTTTCTTTTTGACACTTTCAAAATAAGGCTTTAAACACCCCCCCCCCCCTTTTTTTTTCCCCCAAAGGAAAAAGTAAGGAAATATATACATTTTTTTTAACTTCTGAATTTTGGTCCAATTGATATTTTTGCCTAAATCAGGTATAAAGGTTGGAAAATCTGTCTTCAACTAATAGAAGCAAACTAGCACAAAATCAGGGTGATTATGATTTGTATTTCAGCATTGCAGGATTAATTTGAAATCACAGGCTTGAGGCACTGAATTAGAATAAATTTTTAGGCAGAAGGTTTGAATCTGATGGCAAGCCACTGCTGGAACTAAAAATATTTAAGATGAAAAATGCTCAATTTGCCAAAGAAGTTGGTTAAAAAATAAAAGGGCTGCCACTATATGACATGCCTATCTTTATTTTAGAGCAGTTGATACCTAAATATAACACCTAGTGTGTTTCTCAAACTCTGAGGAACTCGCTTGTGTTGCTCACTAAACTATGACTATGAGCTGTAAGATGTAAACAACATGAAGAATCTGTTTGCTTTAGTTATGCTGTTGTATTTTCTCCCTGGAGAAGGGAGGTTTAGGATGAAATAATTATCACTATTATTCATATGTCTATTGCAAAATGAATGGATAGACCCTGACCCTGTACTTTCTACAAAATGCCCAGCACAGTAGAAATCTGTTTACCATTTGTCTTGAATATAAACTTTGCAAACATTTCAGTAGTTTGCTATTAATTGATTTTTTTCTCCCCTCCAGATAATATGTTCTATTGCTTGTCTGCTTTTCTACTTTCTTTCACTGTCCCCTGAAAATTCTTGTGGTTATGAGTAGGCTTCGTAACTCTTGGGAGGAAGGTTCTTTGGAATGTGATCACAGTGTTCTTAGCATTGTACTGTTCAGCTCGGAAGGTGCCTCAGTCAAACAGTGGCAGTGGGTGCTGGGCTTCTGTAGGAGCAGCTCCCACCGCCCTCTAACACAGGCAGCAGAAGCCAACATCTGCAGTTTGCAGGCCAGTGTATAAATTTCCACCATCCATTGATCCTGGCTTTAAGTCAGGACTAGACCGAGGAAAGTGGTGGCTAAGAAACTGGTATGTATTTCCTTCTGGTGCTTGTTACTAGCGTGTTGACCTGGGTAGCATAGACAGCTGGCAGTAGTAACTCTTCAAACTTCATCAACCATAGGTGCCTGGTTGTACCTGGTGATAGCCTTAGGTTGTCTATATGAGCCTCTTGGATCATCCTTCACCCCTGCTATGGTCTTGGTAATAGCTTTCTCAGTATGGAAATTATAATCTTAAATACAACTTTTCCTTAATAAAGTCACTGAAAATGAAGAGGAAGCAAGGTGCTGGGCTGACAAACAGCATACAGATTTGGAGTTCATGAAATCAAAAAAGGTTGTTATAATATAAACCACGTGAAACACTGCACAAAACTTTGAGGGACTTGGAGGTTTTGAGTGTGTGCATGCATGCCAGGTCATTGCTTCCTCTACTGAGGGCATTGCTGAGCAATAAGCTCATGTGCTTAACCTGTGCTGAATTTCAGAAGTTGTTTTCAGAGGTGTGATATTAACTGGCAGGTCATCAAGTTTTGCTGAGTTAGGAGAAAGGTAAGGTTTGGGGGAGGAGGGAGCGGGGAGTGGTGTATCTGCCTGGTTTAAAATTGTTTTGGAAACTGCTTTTGTTTTAGGTATCATGTGGGAATATGAACAAAGATGCTTGTAAGATGTCAGTGAGGGGATTCCGTAGTGCTACACGTATGCTTTTCGCTTGGCGGGGGGAAGACAAAACCAAACCCCAACCAACCCTTGGAAGTGCAAAGGATGTTTTTTCCTTTTGATTAACATGAATGTAATTAGCAGATGGTATTGTTTTAGCATAGATATAAGAACAGATGAGGTAGAACAGAGGTCTTTGCCTGCACCTTTGGGATTATGGTGAGCAACACTTGGAAGATACTATTAACAATAATTTATTCTTACACAATGCTTCATTTTTTCCCCCTCTACTTTTACATGTAATCTGTGTCATGGAAATGAGAATGCAAGTCAGTTTAATTCTTTTTGCTGTTGTTCCAGTCCTGTGCATTGTAAACATTAGATGTGCGAATTGTTTGGGCTGTCTTTGGTGTAAGCATTTTTTATGTACTTGAGAGATTCTGATCACACCTAGAAAAACAACTTTAAGGTCGTGGAAAAGACTGTCCATATTGGACTTTGGTCTAGACATAAAGTCTGTCTTATGAAAACTTTGCCGACTAGTTAGAACTATAAAAGTTATGTCACTGATGAAGTTAATGTTCTGAGAGTAGTCAAATTACTCATGCCATAGTCTTAGAAAGTAGAACGTGAACTGCTAGCTTCATTAGTATGTGTTCTGGGATGATGTGGTCTCAAAACAGAACGCATCAATGTTGTGCTCTAAACTTGAGACATGCCTGTGGCATTTTGGACACTGCATGAAGTGGAAAAGGTTTGTGAAAAGAATGTTCCTGTGAATAGAGCAGAGTCAATATGAAGGACAGTTAAATACCTCAAGGTGAAGAAATAAGAGGCAGGCAGGGTATGACAGAAGACTACGAAGCTGTGAGTGGAGCACCCAAGTGCGCAGAGCATTCCTGTCTCTGACCTTGCAACTCTTTATGGCAGGGATAACTAAAGGCTGGGACAGTGTACTTGGGAAATACCATTATTTGGTTCCCTTGATCTTATGGTTGTCTGTGACAGTGACCAACAGAGGCAAAATTTTGGCTAGAGGGACCCTCAGTCCAAGCTGCTACGGCTGGTCATGTTTCTATGTGGATAGGCTCGGTTATGTTCATGGATAAATGACAGTGTTGTTGTCTTGACTTATGGAGCTTAAACAGAAGCACAAGGTGTTACGTAGTGTTGGGAATAGGACAGGTTGTGGAGAAGAGGAATAATTGCAGCAAGGAAGAAAAAAAAACAGTTACAATTTACAATGTCTCCTGTTGGTTCTGTGGACTTTCATATAAATAAATCATTTTAGATTTAAATTATAATGCAAGTTAAGCTGAAAAAGGGAACAAAAGCCCAAGTGACTACATGTGATTAGTGGAACAGGGCTGGTCTTCCATCTTCTGAAACAGTTCCCTACAGTGCCCTATATTTCTGTTTCCAGACACCATGAACATCCAGGTTTTCCGTGCCGTGTAAGTTCACTGGCTGTCAAAACTGCAGGGTTTACTTACCAGTAGAAGGCTTTTACTCAGTGTTAGTGTTAAATACTGTGGCAACAGTGCTTATGGACAGTGCCATATAAGATTGCAGTCCTCTGTGCTAAAGTAACAGGAATACTGCCATGGTCAGTACATCCAGGCTTCCTTGCCAGCTAGCCTATGGATGGGCTCTGTCAAGTATATTTGGTTACTCACATGTATGAACTGGTTCCTTACCAGTCACACATAATTCTAATTCACTGTAGTAATCCCCAATTTGCTTCTGAAGAATGGTTTAGTTTTGCTTTTAGGTTCCTGAAGAAATCTGAAAGTATCATCTGCTGCAAAAGGCTGGAATCATGGATGCCAAGTCAGACAGCAAAGCTTGCATCCTGAACCTGATGCAGAGGGTCTGAATTACCTGTGGGAAAGCAAAGGCAGTATGACTGCAGTCATATTTCCTGGGAGTGAAACAGGACTTGTACTTGCCACAGCAGAATATCCAGGTTCACACACCAATGCAGGTCAGCTACTTAGGCAATACATGGAAAATCTGTTTTGGCTGTTGGACTGAGAACGTTAAACTCATTTCGCAAGTGAAAGGCTTCAGCAGAACATTTCTCAGTACAGGAGGGAATTTCAAGCACCTTCATAAATGCAGTGCTGGATGTCTGCCTCAGCCGACTGTCTAAATTTCTCTTTTCCTGCCAGAAGTCCTTTCTTTTCTAAAAATATTTACTTGACTCTGCATATTGCTATCTAATCTAGAGATGGATAATATAGTGCTGATTTAAAAATCCTGACTGGTACAGGATATAAGAATAGTGCTAAAATGAGTCGCTTTGGAACAAATTTTCTAATCTAACATGCTCTTCTGGGTGTAGTGTGGTTTCTACGCACCCCCCTCCCCCCAAACTCTAGTGCTCTCCTAATCTTCTAGACCATTTAGTACCCTCCTCTTATCCTAAGCAAAATACAATTGCTGGCTCTGATATTCATTAAGTGATAATCCAGATTAATTCAGACTTTGATGTAGAAACAGGTCCTATCTCAGCTGCAAAGAAATCCAGATCGCCCTGCGGAAAATGCGCACACACACACACATATGCACGTACACACGCGCGCACACAGTATGTAGAATGCCTTAAAGAAACTGTAGCTAACCACCTTATTAGTATTCCTCCCTCCTCTGTGTTTCACTTGCAGCAACAGAGGGCTGAGCAAAATGCAGTAGAACAGGGACAGAGACAGAGCTGGCAATCATCTCGGTGCAGGCTGCTGAATGTAGGGGGTGGGGGGGATGCAGCAAAGCAAGATTAATAACCTTGCCATAATCCCGTGCACCCTGGAAGGAGATACCTCTGGTGACTGAGCTGTTCTTGTCTTGATTAATTGGACTGAGCGAATGAGTGGCTGGCAATCCACCTGGTTTGGAGACGACCCCCTGGTTTTGCTGCTCTCTGAATCCTCTACCCATCTGGGAAGGTAACAGTGAGACGTACCATCTGCAGCACACACAGCAGCTATTGGAGGCTACTACTGACAGTTTGCACTACAGTTTTTTGGTGAGCAAGAAGCCAGGTATATTGTACAGTAGGATATTTCTGTGCTCAAGCTACTGAATTTCACAATCTGGTCCTTCAGCAACCCCCCACGCTCCCTTTTCCAATTGCCTTTGAGTTCTGGGCTTACTTTTGGCATAGTCTCCTGGATGCATTTTGCTGGGGATGGAGAAGCAGTAAATGGAACCTCTGAAAACTAATTGTTTTGCTCCTGTGTGACTCCAGAAAGAGAGAAGCGAAAAGAATCAAATCCAGCTGGAGGAATTTAAATGTCTTTCTGAGAAGTTTACAGAGGGACCGTACAAAGGGTAAGTCCAGGGGTTCGTCTACCCCTTCTGTTCCCTTGTTTGTTCCCTGCTTGCTTGTTTGAGCTGGGGAAAAAAGCTAAAACACGAGTACTGGATGCATATGGAGTGTGGTGTCTGTAAAGTCCGTGCTTGTAATTTGTATCCCCTTTTTACTTTCTTTTCTGTTTTGTTGTGTGGGGTTTTTTTTTGTTTGGCTCCCCCCCCCCCCCCCCCCCTTCTCCTCCTGCCATTTGCACAGTAAAAATGCTTGAAAAATAATTATTGTAGTGATGGAAATTGTTAGTTAAATAGCACTAGAAAGCTCCTTTCATTTCAAAGGTATTAGAATTTCTAGGGAAG
>JMFS01068011.1:0-22691 GCA_000699545.1 Podiceps cristatus | reverse complement strand
CCCAAAACATTCTATGATTCTATGATCATACTATGTTGGCAGAATACTTGGTAAGCACTCTAAAGAATGCTTTAGTTTAACAAAGCTTAGCTAATGCGACCATAACTCCTTCTGAGTTTGTTGTTGTAGGCTTCTTTCTTTCTGCACAAAACCTTTGTGTTTTAATAGTAACAGGACATTATCTGGCTTTGAGATAAGGAGGAAACAAAGAAATTTTCCCAGGACTATGTAATTAGTGAGGCCATTGGTGGCTTATATGGACAATCTAATTTAGAAAGTAATAAATAGTGAAAACAATAGTCTACCCATGGGGAGCTCTGTACAGGAACATCCAACACTGTGTTAAAGTCAAAGCCCAAGGTGGCACCACTGCAGCTTTGGGCAGGACCATCAGCCAGGACCTGGGCCTGTCAAGTGGTAGGAGAGAGTGTCCTGACCCATTCAGTCCAAGGTGGTGAACTGAACTGGACTGGAGGATCTGTGGCCTAGGCAAGCATGAATGTGAAATGTATGATTGTCCAAGGACAGAAATCTGAGACCAGAAATCGTTATCCATATGCGATTCCAATCCTGCTCAACAGATAAATTTTAGGGGTTTGTGACAATCACAGAACCTCATTAGGTTCTGTTCTTGTGGTTATCCCATGCTAAATTCCCCCATGACAGTTCATGTTGTAGTTCCTATTACAGAATGGCAGGGAAATAGGAATAAAGTGATAGAAAACAAACTGACGCAGTTGTCAGTTCTGGTAAAGACTTCCAAATTTAAAATGAAAACCAAAAAAAAGCAATTGTTCTGTGTCTCCTCAAGCTGTCTTGAGAACTAAATCCTCTATATTCCTTAAGTTCCCCTATGAAATGGAATTATTTTCTATTTTTCTTTTTGTTTTTTAACTGATTCTAGCAATAAAAAAATTTATATCAAGTCTGCCAGTCAACCATTGTCTATCCCTTTGTAAAGTATTCTGAGGATGGCTTCATTAAAGATTCAGAGATACTGCAGTAATGGCCACATTTTGAACTTCTGTGATAAACAGAACATTTAATTTTAAGTTATTAAGGCAGTTAGATAGTCATTCCTTAAGTCACTTGGTGTAGTAGCTGGTGGCTGCAGGGAGAATGCTGGAGGGCACAAACAGAACTTCAGGGTCTAATTCTTCATTTTTATACCCCGTCACAAGCCAAAGACGCAAAAAGAAGACTAATAGCTGTTAAGCTAACTCAAAGTATTAGTGAACATTAACTCAGTCTTTAACATGACACTTCTGATAATGAAAGAACAACCTGTTTTTCATGATAGCTGAGCACTTGGTTTCTGCAATGTAGCAATGCTAAGGTTCCAACTACGCTGAAGCTTGATCTTTTTACAATGTACTTTTCCCTTTCTTTAAAAAAAAAAAAAAAAAAAAAAAGGAGACAATTTCATTCAGACAAGTAATTCTCTGAAGACATATGCCATCTTTAGAGTTTTACCTTCAAGGTCTTAACAACTGTTTGATTTTCAGATCATACTGTGTATAGAAGGTTAATTCAGTGACACTAGCACAAGCACAGAATGTGGCAAACTCAGAAACATACTTGAGATAAGACCTGACATGGTTTACTGGAGAAAGATATGCTACTCTAGAAAGCACTGTTGCTTTTCTAGAAATTTTTTTCTTTTCAAAAGAATTTGTTGTTAAACATCTCACCTTCAGAGTCTGAGCAGTAATATAAAACAGCCACACCTATATACAGACCTGAACTAATATTTCTCCCTCTTAATAGAGGGAGAGTATCTCAGTATTTGAGATACTGAATAACAAAAGCCAAACACAAAATTATTTGTTAAATACTGCTCACTAAAGTAAAAATTGTAAAGAAATAAGAAAAAAACAAACGGATTATAAAATGAATGAGGTGATAAGTTGGAAAAATCATGTTGGATGTTCTTTAGAACTATGGTAAGATGAAATTTTTTGGATTTCAAGGGACATCTATTTCCAAAAGAGTGAGTTCACAAAGCGTGGACTTTATATCATGTTCAGCTGTTGATACAGGACCATCAGGTGGAGACACAAAAAGGGTGTAGCCAAAACATTCCACAGTTCTTACAGTCAAAAATAGCAATTTTAACTGAATAGGAAACAAATGTGAAGTACAAGAACCAGGCTGAATTTAACAGTAACAATGCAAAAGTATGTAATCATATTGCTGTCTTTGGGACTAGCTCACTCAGTGGACCAGCCTCACCACTAATTGAGTATAAAATGATTACAGTAATTGAATTCTGAGATTTCAGCAGTGTAATTTTTTTACTGGATTACCAGCAGATAACTTTGTGTCTGAACAGAGTTCCAAAACCTAAATGGCATTCCATGATCAAGCACAATCAAAAACTGAGGAGAGCCATTTTTACTTAATCTGCTTCCCAAGCTTTCAGACAAGTTCTGTCTAGCGGAGAAGGCAAGTAAGAATTATTTAATGAAAGTAATACTTCTCCATCCCATCAGTTATATTTTTGTCTACTTGGAGTGAACGAAATCTACTGTTTCCAATTCATTATCATTTGGACATTTTTCAATCTGGAAAGGTCAATATGGCACAAATTATATAACTGCTGATGGTACCCAACATGGAGATGTACTCAATCTTACAATATCCTCAGCAGCTTTGAAGATATGTCAAATTTTATCCATAAAATGCTAATTGCCCGAGTTATAGCTTGGTCAGTCACTAATAAGGAACTCACTGCTAATGACTTTCCAAAGCAGGACTAGGTGCTTCAGATGTATCGGCAATATCCATTAGTCCCTGAAGCAACAGAACGTACTTGATTGTACCAAAATGCCACTAAAAAGTATAACATAACCAAATGCTACTGCTGTCAGTCTTAAGTTGGAGCAGGGTTCTGCTGGAATCAGGCTCACGATGACAAAGCGAAGTTGGAGAAGGGGACAGACCTACCTAGGAGGCCATTTACAAGCATCTTCTGATGGAAGAGCCTCTCTCAGCTACTTTCCTCCCACAAGAAAATTTGCAAACAGATTATAGACACCTCAGTGCAAATCACTTCTGAGAACCAAGCAGATTCTAAATATTTCAGCAGAGCATTTCAGCACTGTTTCCTTCCCAGTCAAGGGGATGGTAATCAAAACTGACAATAGTACTTCAGCAGTTGACCCCACTAGCTTAAGCCATGTAAGGTCATAACTGCATCTGGTCAGCCTCAAGGTCCCAGTACACAAAAGCCATGTAAACAGAGGCTAAATTAAACCCTTCTAGAGGGCAGTGGTCTACTAGAATGCCAGGGCTTTTAGAAGCCAATCCAAAAATCCTGAGGAACGTATCCTAAGGCAAATATACCCACAGGGAAAACAATTCTAATTGAATGTAATTAAAGTAAGTATGGAATCCATATAGATTCTAGTAAGCTTGCTCTTGGGGAAAAAAAATGGAGCTGTCCAGTCTATAACCTACTTACTTTTTATACAGTGTCAGTAACATCAGCTTGCTTTTAATCCTAACCAGGATAGTTTTCCCACACAAATACATATGTTGACCTTCTCAACGTCTGCTGAATTCTTAGGCAAACATGAGGCAATTCAATATATGTCTATGTTTACTGCAGAAACAGATGCTACTATACATATTTCAAACCTGAGTCTGAATTAAATGGCCTTCGTAAAGCATCCAACTGGGGAATATGCATTTCAAAGAGAAGGGTCAAGCTTTCCATAGCTCTTTTGCCAATGTAAAATATATGTGTCTCTTTGTACTGGTTTTGGATGGGATAGTTAATTTTCTTCACAGTAGCTACCATGGGACTATGTTTTGGATTTGTGCTGAAAACAGTGTTGATAACACAGAGATGTTTTTGTTACTGCTGAGCAGGGTTCACACAGAGTCAAGGCCTTTTCTGCTCCTCACCCCACTCCACCAGCAAGGACGCTGGGAGGGCACAAGAAGTTGGGAGGTGATACAGCCAGGACAGCTGATCCCAGCTGACTAAAGGGTTAATTCCACACCATATGATGTCATGCTCAGTGTATAAAGCTGGGGAAGAAGGAGTGGGAGGATATTCAGAGTTATGATGGTTTTTTTTCCCAAGTAACCATTACATGTGATGGAGCCCTGCTTTCCTGGAGATGGCTGAACACCTGCTTGCCCATGGCGAAGAGTGAATGAATTCCTTGTTTTGCTTTTCTTTCACATATGGCTTTTGTGTTACCTATTAATCTGTCTTTATCTTAATCCATAAGTTTTATCACTTTTACCCTTCTGGTTCTCTCCCCATCCCATTGTGGGCTGGGTGGGACTCAGGAGCCTACATCACTCTTGTAATAATATTTCCTCTTAATATGAAAGCATGCTGTCTTTCAGATTACAAGGAACTTCAGTACCTCCTCACAGGGGTACTTGATCCATTCTGTTATGTGACAGAGAGCGGTCGGGCTTGAGCAGGGAGTAGGAGAGCAGATTTCAGAGGTGGAAGGGATAGTCTTAATTTCAGTAAAACTCAGCTTTCTCTGGATAGTGTTATACAAAGGAAAATGTTTTTCTATTCTGTTGCCTTCAAGTATGTAAACATGGAGCCATAGAAATTTATTTACTGTTTGCATCAGAGCTTCTAAGTTGAGGATTTGGTTGTTATTCTGATTCTGCTGCTTATTCTGTCTTGTCATGTAGAAAGATGATATGCACTTCCTGTTTTTTTTTTTCCAATTGCCAATCAAATATGTAACACCTATACTACATGTCTCAATAGTCCTGATTTAAATACCATGGGTATTTAAATACCATAGGTAGATGGGAGAGATACTCATGGAATATATAATTATTTGTTATGAATTAGGATATCAGAATCTAGATCTAAACAGAAGATAGAATCTGAAATTTCTGGGATAGTACACAGAAAAAATGGATTATGTGTGTGTACCATTTTGTAAGAATTTATCATAAAATATGTGAGCACAAGAAAATCCACTTAGAATTTTGAATCTAAATATTTTTATTTATAGCAAATGAACATATATTTCTATATTATGCACAGGAAACTTCCAAGGTATCATGACTCTGTCCCAGGTCACAACAGCAAACTCTAACAGAAACTAAACCAGGTCTCTAACAGAAAACTAAACCAAACCAGGCATTTTGAAAATTGTTCTATTTTGTGATTTTTTTATGGTCCAATATTAAACTAAAGGAGATATTGAAATGAAAATAATTATATCTGTTCATTTTAGGAAGCTTTCTGTGAAAATTACAGCCTTTCCATGTTGATTTTGAGGGTATCATTACTGTTTTGGAAATCAGTTGCATCAATGATTTTGTTTTAAAGATATGTCTTGAAGGGTTGTTTATAAACATTTTTCCCAGATTATTTTATGACCTCGTGGATTCATTGTTTAAGCTCCAGCTATCTGACAAAGCTTTGTGACTAATTTTCTGCTTGCCTCTACAGGAGTGTCATCCAGAGCTGTTAGGAGAACATGTCTACCCCTTGTTGTCTTTGGAAAACAACAGATCTGGTGAAACAGAAATGACACAAAAAGAATGATTTCTCTCCTTTATCTTTACTTTAATTGCAGATTTGTGTCCAATCATGTTACTTTCCTGTAAGTTACCATAAGGCTTGAATTGCTGATTTTGTTGTTATTTTAGCTCTGATTTTTTTAATTCATATTGTGGTAAAAATATATTTTCATAATCTCTGTGTTGGTAGTGAACCACTTGCACAGAACTTGCAGTATCTGAATTTTATTTATCTATTCTCACTGACCTAAAGCTTGGACAGCATTCCTACATATACAACTTTACATCCATTTGCTGTTATCTTATTGCTCCAAATTAATCATTTTCCCCAGACAACTGATGACACAAAAGAGTTCCCAAATATTCAAGTAAGAATTATTCCTAGCAATAAATGGTGCAAACTTATTCTTCAAATAATATTGCTTTTATGGCTTGCAAAAATATAGTGTTTTGTAAATATAGAGGGCCTGTTTATATACTCTTCAGATGAACATAATTAAAGCAGATGATTGCATGCAAGCCACAGTGCACCATTTCTAACAGAAATATACATCACACTTGGAGATGTTCATATGGTTCCCTGCCCAGCTTATATTCATGTCACTGGTTTAAAGGTTATCATTTTCCTTATTGAATTGAAGAAAAGGAATTGTGTTGGTAAAGCATTAAATTCAGCATATGGCCTATGGGAGTTCCATTTTTTAGCCCCCCCAGAGAGCTTTTATGCAAGCTTTGATAAATAGTTCTGTGCTTCATTACAGCCATTTAAGAAACGGGTGATAAATGTGTCTTTGTCCAGCTCCCTTTTTGCTGTTACCCATTTAGGTACTAAACACTCTCAGACCGTGTCCCACTGAAGGAAATACTGGGCATGCCCAGAGAGGGGATATCAGGTTCTACAGTGATGCAACTGCTGGTAGCTATGTCACACAAAAAATTGCAACGGAAGAAAAAATGACCCATGTAATGAAACACAGCTGCAAAATCGTGGCTATGAGTCTAGTTTTATTATTAACATCTTGCTTCAGGACAAAAAGTTTGTTTATCCCTAAGATGCAGGAGCTTGTCTTAAGAAATGAGGAATTTCACAATTTAGAAATGGCCACAGGTATGACTGGCAAAAATCTGTGGTCTGTTTTCTTTTTGCACTGAAAAGTAAAGTAACATGCTGGCTAACTTGTTTGACTGGCACATTCTGAAAGATCTTTTTTTCAGAGCAAGTGATTGTTATTCTCACTGCCGAGCACTGATAATTTACGAAATAAAGGATCACGTTAAAGAAGTGTGCACAACACAAAACCAAAAACTGAGAAAATGACAGGTTCAAGCTCAACTGAAGACTCCAGTTTGGGAAAGGAACATTTATTAATCTGTCCAGAGCTTGCATTTTAAGAATCCCAGCAACAAAGCAATCTTCATATGTTTACTGGTGGCCTCAGTACTCAGCATGCTCTTTTAAGTTCCACAGATTTCCATCTCTGGTGTTAACACTCAGTGTGTCCTTAAGTGTTTATACAGCAGTTGGAATGGCCTTGAATATAGGCTTATGCTGAGCGCTCATATAGGTGTGTTACGGAAGATGCTGACATTTCCATAAAAGCATGAGCAGCCTTTAGTAACTATCTTTTGTGCATACCAGCACACTGAGATATTTACTTAACTATAGAGATTTTAATATGTGTGAAAAAATAAATGAATATCCATATTTTTATATATCTGGGTAAATGTTCCTTCTCAAAATATGTTTAGTTTTATTTTCAGAGTTGTGCTCTGGTCAAAAACTTAACATTATCAGATAAGAAATGCTGTGGATCAACAAAACTGCTTTCCCTGTTCTGCATTTATTTCACTGTTGTCAACCCATATGATTTTCTTCCCCTTTTCTTCTTGCTGTCTATAGGAACTATCTCTCCTTACCTTTCTCTGAAGAATTTTTTTGCTCTGAATATACAAGATGTCTTAATAGCCTTATCACCAGCATCTTTTGCTGTAGAACAAAAGGCTTTTTAGAAGATTAACATAAGAAATATCTAACAGCAAATAAGAAGAAAACAAAATAGAAATTTATTCAAGGAAAATTACCTACTGGATTCAAATTCTCATCTTCTGCTATGCTAAAACAGTAACTTTAAGGAAACCACTCTGATCTGCCATCAGCTGTAAAGGGACAGACACCATGGGAAAGCTCATTTCCAGGAAATATAGCAAATTGTTACAGTGCATTCCTTTAGGTATAAGCTAACGAACCCTTTGGATCACTTGTTAGCATCTCGCTTCATCTGTTAAGCTCACTTATCTTCCTTGGATTTATCAAACTTTTCATTATTTTTCTTCTATGTAGGTTGTCCATCAGAGTTGGATTTCCTCAAGTAACTCTGCCAATGCAGTTTGGCTAACTATCTGGTAGTACTAGAAGCTAATAAATCTTTTCAGCATGACAGGCAGCCCTGAGAAAGTCCTGAATTTAAAGTCTGATTTATGTCCTTGGCTCAGGAGAAAGATCCCTTCTGTAAGAACAAAAGCTCCAACACCTAAGTAGAGTGGAAAATTCTTGAATGGCAAAACATTACCTAAGTCTGGGCTGAAGTTTAGCTCTGGATAATAGATCACAGCTGGGCACTAGCTGAGAACCTAAACCTTAACTGGCCTGTCTTTTACTTTAGGCTTTGAAAGTTGATCTAACTGCCAATTAGATTTCTCTTTCCTGAGTAAAATAGAATTGCTGTTTGAAGTGAGAGTTCCTATTGGTCCATTGCAAAAATCATTCAAATTACTGGAAGGCTAGAAATCAATAAAATGTAGTGTCAGTGAATAAAAACCCATTAAGGAAGGATAAATCCTTTTCTAAATCCTATTTTTTTTTTTTTTTTTTTTTTTGTAAATTCTTTTTGAATTGTCTGGTAGAAACATGATTGTAGTAGGTTTAGATATATTTTGTTGCCTGTGTCTTTTATTCTCCAGATCACGTCTAAACATCAAAGAAAGAATCTTTATAACACCATGTGTGTTTTTTTGAAAGAAGGGTCTCAAGTGCCTGTATTATTTCATAAACTCACAGCGTAATTTAGATTGACAGGAACATCTGGGGTCATTTAGTCCAACTCCTTGTTGAAAACAGGTCCCATTAGCTCAGGCTGCTCATGACTTTTTCAGTTGAGTTTTGGACACTTTGATCAGCCAAATTTTAAATATCCCTGAGAAGGGACATACTCATTTTTTCACTTTGTGGACGACATAGTCTGTTGCTTTACTCGCTCTCACTGTGAGTCTTTTTCATCTATGCACAACTATTTCTCTTGATGCAACTTTTAATCATTTCCTTGTGGTATTTTGACAGGCCTCTGCCTGGCTCTGTCTTCTTTATAACTACAGGTAATGTATTCAGTCATCAGTGTAAGATCTGGCAACTTCAGATAGCTCTATCTCCTCGTCCTGTGGCTTTTCACTTTCATTTGAAAGTGTACTATATATACTATATATACCATATATACCATAGCTACTGCACTTGTATATATACTTTGTGAAAGCCAGTAACAGATGGATGAGTCAGGACCCAACTCTACCCAGGAAAAGAGGTGACAGTCCTCCAGTAGTTTCTAACCACTCTGAAGGGAATATCCCAAGTCTTACCAGTTTTCTAATGCTGTTTGCCCTTCTATGCTGCAGATCACTCGCTTCTAGCTCCTGGCTAGCAAACAACATGTTCCTGTAACCAGAAAAAGCTGTCAACAGCAGGACAATGAGAATAAAATATGTTTTCTTCTTTTTTTCTGATATCTTGTTCCCTCTCAGGTATATGAGACTGTGACCAGTGGCAAACACTCTTGTTTCTCTTGATTTTTGGGAGAGTTTAGAGCACAGTAGAGACAGAAGTTCCGAAATTTATCACAATTTTTCTCTAATGTACTGAAGAGGTACGGCTCAAACAGAAAACCATTACACCAATATTATATGTACTATTTTAACATCTAATTGGATGTAATATGTTTTGCTTGTTTGAGGATTTCAGATATTTACAAAAGAGTATTTCTTTCTGTGGCAGAGTTTCTAAAACACAGACTTCTTGCACTCACTGACACATAGTATACTTTCTGTTGATGAAATATGAGATTTAAAATGGGCTGTGTGTCTAGCATTGTTCTTCACACTTTGATGAATGTTACGCTTATTCCTAAATTCATGAGAAAATTAAAAAGTTTTGTAGTCACAGAATATAAAACAGAAATAGTTTTCTCATTTTAATAACTTGAATTAAATTTTTCTATATATTGTAATTTAAAAAATCATAAACAGGAATAGAAGTAATAAATCAGTCTTGCCATTCTTCTCTTATTTCTAACCATGAGTGAATGTTATAGACTTATGTTCTGGTAATTCATCACTTTCCATCCATTATCCTGTGGATAATTTGTTGTGTTTATAATAACAGATTCTCAAGCTCATTATATTATAACCTCAGATACTAGAAAGTATATGAAATTGAAGGTAAAATAAAAAAATCCTGAATATGCAATCTGCTGCCTTGTAAAATATGGATTCAAAGGTTCAATTTTTTTAATTTCAGAGGTAATAAAACAGTATCTACCTGCTGCATCAGAGCGAGGGATGATGGCTAAAGAATCTGTCATGACAGCTAGAAGCATATTAAGAAGCAAAGAACAGCTAAAAACTACAAGCCCAGTCTCCTAATGGTTGCTGCTTCAGTTTTCATTAACTTAAACACATTAGTTATAGTCGACATCTTTTTGTTAAGTGAAAAACTAGTTGGCTTTACTAACAACAATTTACATATATTACACATAGTGTTGTGTTTCATGTTCTGAAAAGGATGCTCTTGCAAGGCCAGCTGGCAAATGTCTATCTAGCCTTGATTACGTAAACTGTACAGTCATTTTTTGTGTGAATTATAGAATTCACATAGAATTATTAAGGTTGGAAAAGACCTCTAAGATCAAGTTCAACCACCTTTTGTGACCAGTATCACCAGAGCAGGTGACAGACAATTGTTTCCACTTTGACATGTGGGAAACAGGGAAAACTGAGTTTCTCACTAAAACAGCCTCATCAGCTCTTTCATGAAAGTGGATTAACTATATTTTGGTCTTTCATGGTGGCATGAACTTCTTCAGACAGCTACACTGAAGGCAGTAATCCAGACCCTGCTGCACCATTGTCTTGGATTTATCTGTCTTTTGTTTATCTCTTATTATCTTTTATTTATTCTATGAATCTCATAGTTTGACATGTTACATATCACATTATAAAGTTTGTATTTTTTGTAAGCTTATTATTAAAACATTGGTCACCTAATCCCATTAGGGCTTAAAAATATTTTTTAAAAAAAATTTATTTATTAATTTTGTCCTAGAAATAAAAATATTATCATTAATAAATTCTGAAACCAATCAAATGGGAAATGTACACTAGAATGAATACCTTAATGAAACAATTTAAAGCTGTATGCAGGAGTTTTTAAACAATTCTAAGACATGACTTAGGACTTGGAGTCTTTCTAGTTCTTTCTAGAAGCTTGATTTTGAGTAAAGTGTTGGATGGTATATTTGTCCCTTTGGAAGTGAAGCTGCAAGATATTTTTGAAATGTGTATAACTACACTCTAGACCATATCAGATTTTTAGGATATTTAGGACATGATTGTTGCAGTTTCATCCATTAGTGAGTGATCTTTAGTACCTGTTATGCTATTGCACTTAGCTACAAGTGTCTTAAATATTATCTTATCTATGAAAATATAACCAGAATATACATTCTCCCATGTAAGCTTGAGGGTATTGAAAGGCTTGTCTATTTGCTGAAGACTTTTTTACATAAGGCAAAGAGCAGAAGCTTGAGAACACATGTAATTCTGTTTGAGTCACATTCCAAACTAAGGAACTCAATATGTGACTTTTCCCAAGTTCAGGCTTTTCAAACTTTAAATCCGAGTTCCACATTTTTAGCTATGTGTAAATACCTTGCATTTTCCCTCCATATTCCAGTGGTGAAAAGTAGACATGTCCAAACATAAAACCAAAGCAGCCTAACTAAACTAGGTGCTGGGAAGCAAATCATCATCCAGTAGAACTTTCTTTCTGACTGTAAATTATACACCGGTCACGCTTTGAGCATCAAAGATGGTAGAGGCAGTTGAGAAAAAGCAATTTTTCCCAGAGATATATCTCCTCCTGATGAAAATCCTGAATGGCGGTGTCACAGTTGCAAATGAAGATGAGAATGTGTTTCTCAAAGGTAGATTTCTTTAAAATGTCATGCAGATAAATGACATGTTTGCTTAATGATGCTGAAAGATCCACATTTCAAACCAGGATATAAATGCAATTCTAGCAGCAGGGCACCACATGGCTGCCAGGTGCTGAGACCCTTAACACCCACTCATGAGATGGGTATCGAGAGAGCCTGAGAAACTAGGTGCTCAGAACCCCAGAAGGAAAAGGATATGTCAAAAAATTAAGCATAAAATAGTAGAAGTAAAATTTAAAAAACAATTATATTAATTTAGAAAAAAAAAAAATAATTGATAACCACAGTCCAAAACTTCTGAATCTTGTAAAGCAGAAACTATTTTATGCTTTAATTCTGAATTCTAACTCCAAATGATCAATTGTAGGTAGACAGATTATGAAAGAAGAAATCCTGACTAGCTTAACCAAGCTTCAGAGACTACCTAAGACTGACCTGTCCAAGAGGTTAGGACACTTCAAGGCGTCTTCTGATGACAAAACCTCTAAAAGAATACAAGGGAACACTGACTTTACAGTGATACTTGCAATCAATTTCTTATTTTTGCTGTCAAGTCACTTTTCATTTCTCTGTGTAATGTACATTTTTCCAACGGGAAGATTTTGCAAGACTTGGGCACAATTTTAAGTATGAAGACCTAAAGTCAGCAACAAACTATGCACCTGCTAACACATTTGTCATGAAAGCTTAATGCAAAATTCATTACAGATGGGTGAATCAAAAAGGCTTCCCTTTGTCTATAGAGGGGTGACTAGCACTGTGGATTATCCATGAATGAAAGGCTGAAGAAAAGACCTGAGAAAAATTAAGCTCCTGATGTGCAGTCTACAAAAAATGGAAAAAAAAAAAATGTATATTCCTACAAAAAATACTTAAAAATTAGTAAAAGCAAATAAATGTGAAAATATTTAGAGACTCCACTGCTGAAAACTAACATAAAGTGATAAACTCTTGCTAAGCGTTTATGATTTCATTTTTTTCTAATAAACTACTGTATTAAAAACAAACAAACAAACACACACAAAAACTTTTTTTTTTATGAATGGATACTGATTGTGTCAGTAGGATCATAGGATCACAGGCTGGAAGGGACCTCAGGACGTCTCCAGTCCAATCTCTTGCCCAAAGCAGGGGCAGCTCTCAGGTCAGACCAGGCAACTCAGAGCTTTATCCAGTTAAGTAGTGAAAACCATCAAGAATGGAGATAACAGTTTGTCTGCTTTGACCTCCTGAATTATTGCAAGGCTATGAAGAAAGCATTTTTTCTGGACAAACTTCCAGTCACAGGATGAATCAAAATAATTCAGTGAGCCGTGCCTGAAGCAAGTGCCTACTCACTGTGTTTCTGGCTCTCAGGGAGAACTAGAGACATTATCCCAACAATTGAAATTGTAAATGAAAAATGTATGGAAAGTAAGAAATTCTTTACAGATGAGTCCATGAAAAAGAATAATTACTTGTAGTGAAAAGTGGTCAGTAAAACCCCTGGAATTGTTTGTGAAATATACATATGTTCTGAAATTATAGAAATGAAAAGTATGCTGTAAAGGCAGACCAGCTGCTGTAAAACAAACAAACAAAAAATGCTTGGGGGAAAAAAAGGATTTAGAAAGCTTCAACTCTGCTAAGGATATTTACAGTTCATGTAGGCAGAAAGCAAAAGGATAGGAAAGTCCTCTAAAAATTATTTAACACCAATAAATGTCCACACTTTGTGTATTGCTAGAAATGATTTAACCTTCATGATAAGCACTGGAAAGTACCAATGTGCCATTACAGACACAGAAAAGAGGAGACACTCCATGAACGCGCCTTCTAAACTGCGGTTATCTGCAATACCTCCCTCAAACAGATGCAAATTAGCTGCTGGGGACATAGCATTTATTAATTTATCAAAACAGAAATGGGCTTAAAAAGTGATAAGGAGCTAGTATAGGGCCTGATATTGAAATAAAACCTTACTGACATCAATGTTTCTCGTGAAAAACTAGGGTTTTTTTTCTGGAGCCCAGGAGAAGTATATGCAGAGAAAGATAATGAATTTAAATAGCATGAGACTAATGTCAGCTCACTGAAAAATCCTCCTTTTTATTGAATTATGATCCAAGTAGATTGGGTGCTACTTTAAAACCTTGGAAGTAGTTAAATTGTGCTTATCTGTCTTCTGATTGTGTTTCCTACAGGACCGCTTTGCACTGCTTATTATTTTAACATTAAGAATACCGTGTCCGTTCAGCCTATGCAAGTACACACTGTGGTATTGTTCAAGTTCAAAAAGAAATGTTAGCTACACTCCTCAACAGAATAGAATCCCTGCAATGTGCGAATTCATCCTGAAACATAATGATACGTTTCAGACGGCGACAAAGCAGTTGCTTGAGCCCAAACGTGCCTTCAGAGGCAAGCCAGCCCTCAAGAGTGGAGATTAGATGAGTGTGATGAGACCCCAAGCTGAACAGAGCTTTGAGGTTGATCTGTGTTAACCTCTTCTTCATATGAACTACCCCAAAAGACCAAAAGTCTGGCTCCTAATAGCCAGATGAAGATGTAAGAAATGAATAAGTAAAATTAACCCCTGCAGCTTTCAAAATATGCCAAACAACTGGCAAAGGTAAGATAAAAATTAAAAATTAATTTATGCATTGCTTTCTAGCTGTCTCCTCCTGGCTCCTGGCTTCAATTTCACCAATTCAGCAGGTACCACTGAAGCACTGAGCCCTGTCCCTTCAGAAATTTCCCAGGACCTTCAAGCAGTTTCCCTGCCCTCTGCAGTCTGTCTGACTGGCTCCTTCATGCTTTTAGTTTCCCACTGTAACTGACCTGTTTGCTGCCACTGAAAGCAACTCTGCCCTTGCTTTCCCAATTTCTTCCTCGCCCTAAGGATTCAGCTCACCTTGTGTTTTTTGGTTTTTTATTTTTTTCAAATAAAAACATAACACAAGGAGGGGTAGGGTGTGGGGAATAAAACAAAAGAAAATTCATCTTCATCAGGGTCCATTAAGCAGAGCTTGGTCTTGACTATCTCTATTTGGTTTCCTTGATGAAAAGAAAAAATGTCATTCTACTTACAGGTGCAGTAGGATTAAACACAATATTCATAGATAGAAAAAAGTTTTCTAATTTAAAAAAAAAAAAAAAAAAAACAAACTTAGCTAATAATATTCTTTCTAGAAATAACACTAGTTTTAATTTTTCTTGACCAGAATCCATGATGTGTTAAGTGTTAAGGACTCTAGACTTCAAAAATAAAACATGGTAGACTCTAGTAAAAGCACACATTGAAATCTATCTCAAAAATAATAAGAAGAAATGTTTAGAATTAATCTTCACAATAAAACATCCAAAATGTGTTTAACATATCATTGTAAATCTAAAGGAAAAAAAGTTTGTAATCAACTGTTAAAGCAGAAAAGTATATAAAGAAGTCCTCTGTTTCCAAATATAAAAGTATTAATCAAGAATCACTGGAGCTTAACAGGTCTATCCACAAGGCATAGAAATAAAGTCTTGTCAGTTTAGATAGGATGCTAAGTATTATGTTTGGCTCATAGAAAATTTAATATGCATTCAAGAAAAACTTCTGTATTAATGAGAACCCCACTGAAGTTTGTGTTGTCACCTGAGTGCACAAAAATGGAACCAGTGGTGATGAGCTACACAGGAAGAAATCTCAGTGCCAGCACTGGGCTCTGACTACCACGCTGGAGGGCTCAGACAGCAGTCCAAAGGCAAGAGGAAAGAAAACCCTTAAAAATTAATCAATTAGTTCTCCCTAACCAAAGCCAAGTATTTAGAGGAAGAAAATATTTGTTACCAAAGGTTTTACTGATGAAAGCATTTCTGACTTTATGCTATTCCCTGCAAAATTCTGTCTAATTCACTCAAGCAAAAGGCTGGTACACTGAACTTCTACAGTGCAGGTTCTAGAAGCTGAATTCAGCCCTAAATGAGCTCATCAAATGTCACTTTAATGCATTGTGCTGTAATTCTACATAATACCATGAGACAGGAGAGGTTTGCTGCTATGGAGAACTGCCATGGGTTTTTTATGCCTTTCTACCACCGAGAACCAAACATGGTTCAGCCCTTTATTAAGAAAAGCAAAGTAGGATTCAGAGTTCTGGGACCAGAGGACTTTAGGTGTCACCAGCCTTTCTCTCCCTGAAGCCCCAATGCATTTCAAAATCTATTTCCATTTTCACTGTACTCTGCTATACCTTAACTCCCATGGATAGAAATATGTTGATGTAATTAGTCTAAAAATGCCAGCACAGGCCCTTCACTGCCAAAGGTGTAATCCAGCAAATTTTCAAAGGTCTTCAGTAGCCAAACAAGCAGTTATCTTTTACCTGGTGTATAGAAAGGTATATGCTATGATTTCAGAATTACTTTAAGCTCCATGCGTTTATCATTAAGGTCACACAAGACATGGAAAGATATTTCTATCTAACAACGTAGCCCAAAGACCATTGCAGCACATCAAAAAACTTATTTTGTACTATTACCAATATTGGATATTGATGATTATTCCTCAAATAACATAATTTCTTTTCTGAAGATAAAAATGACTTCATTAAGGAGAATATAATTAAAATATAGTTATTTTCAATAACATGGACTTTAGCTGATAATGGGGATTTTGCAGTTTTTCTGCTAATTTTCTTTCCAAGTGAGAATAGCTGTATGTCCATAAACACCAAACCTTTTGAATTTGTATCATCACAAAACAAATTGTTTTCTTTGATTAGTACATTTTAAATAATAAACTTAAGAGGGTTTCTTGTTAAATATCCTAGTTCTATAATGTCACACATTAGTTACTATAGGGAGAGAGATTAAACCATAAAAATAACTGAAGTCTAACAGTAGATGAAGAAATTAAAAATATAATGTATCAAATAAAAAAAGGGTAAAACAGTCATTCCAGTTTCTGTGTTTTACATCCCTGTTGTTCACTGATCACTAATTTCTACTCTTTGTTTTATATTACCAGGAATAAATTTTGTATACTAAATTATAGCTGTATATTATACCTGTTCTTTAACCTCCTTTTATCTAAAAAAAAAAAAATCCGTTCTTATAAAGAACTGTCTCTGTAATCATACAGTTTTGTTACAGTTATCACTTGTCTTACAGCAGAATACAATGGTATGTGCGATTTATGGTGCTTTTAGTGGAACTGTAGAGAAGAAAAAGATGACTTTTCTACTTTTTTTAAAACGTATTTAAATCAAAAATAGTTTCTAAACCAAAACCAGGAGGGAAGATACATCTGCTGGTCAGTAACATTAGGTTTAATACTTTGAGAATGAAATCATTCTATCTCTGAATTGAACAAACAAAAGAAACTTTTTATAATTATGTGTATGTGGTATATATTAGTTTGACATAGCAACAGAGTTTTTCTTTTGATGAGACTGAATGAATCTGAATATTGAACAAAAATGCACAACAATGTCCTTTATTTTAATAAAATTGCATATGTTTTGTAAGTTCAGTCTTCTAAGGCAGTATTACTTTAAGTTAATGCACACTTCTACTTCCTATAGTTGCACTGTGCTGGTAGTGGTTGTTATAGAAAAAATTATACCGGCAGGAACAAACCTATCAACATTAACAGGTGTTGAAAATATTGCTGTCTTGACATCAACATAAAATGTGATAATAAAGAATTTTAGAAGTGACAGATCAAATTTCCTTTCAGAAAAACGGAAAATAACCAACTTTTTGAAAGTATAACCAGTAAGCCAAAGCTATTCATTTGCTTAAAGATAAATCCCAAGTTATCTGCAATACTGTAGGATCACGTATATTACCCTTGAGAATATCCTCGGGTAGGTGACTGAAAACTGGATGTTCCAAAATATTCTTGTAAATTCCCTGATTCCAGGCATTGCAACCGGAATACACAGTTGGCTGCACATGCACTGTCAGGTGGTGTCTGGAAAATATCTCAGGCAGCTAAGGGCTCAGTTCAGAAATTATTGAGTGATTGTATTACCCAGGAAGCCTGACCAAACATTCATGGGCTCTCTTTCTTACTTGATAAATGTAAACAGTTTATTTGCTTTCATTATAGAAACATCTAGAAATCTCCACTAAGACTGAGTGAGGCGTTGCAGTGGCTTAGGCTGGTTAAGCTTGGGCTGCTACCGGAAAAGGAAGGAAGGTATGCCTTGCCTTCTCCTGCCTGGGGACGTTGCCTGTGACATTGAAGAAGCACTCTGATTATGCAGGGCAAGCAGCAGAAATGCAGCTGCAGAGCAGAAAGATCGAAAATCCCCATTTCTTTCAGCAGGTTAAGCAGCATCCTTCATCATTTTTGACACATCCAGGGTGGAGCCCAGTGTCTCACTCTTGCAGCTCAGCATGTCATTTACCACAGCACCAAGCGTCAGAGAATTCACCCATCTCCCTTCTCTTTCACTGTTCTTCCTCTGGGACTAATTGTCTTTCATTAGCCTGGCTAAATGAGAAATCTGATCTCTTTTCTGAAGGAGTAATGTGTATTTGAATAATAACAATAAAAAGTGCTTTATTCTTTGCTGTTAATGTATGCTTTGATCTCTAAGGTGGCCTTAGAATGAGGTGTGAGGTCCACAGGAGCCTCATTTGCCTCATTTTTTTGCTGCTGAGATGCTGAGATGAACTTAGAGACAGCTCATGTCCTCCATCTTCTGTCACACCCATTTGACATGAACTGATACTGTTCATGTTTCAGAGCAGATTACTGGTTGCCATGCATTCATTTCTTGGTTTATCTGGTCTTCTTTAACCTGAACTACTAGATATTCTACTCATACTCCAAGATATACTGCAAATACTATAAAAACACCCAAGATACTACATTTCTCCTGCATCAACATTAAAAGCAAAATGGAAAGAGGAAAAAGAAAAGCAGAAGTCTCCAGTCTAGTGCCAAAAAAAAAAAAAAAAAAAGCAAAACCAAAAAAAACCCCCACATTTTTCTCTTTGTTAATTTGAAATATTAGGAGATTCTTTTTTCCTCTTCTACACTAGCTTATAACCCTCTTCTGTGTTACTATTTTAGTTAATCTGTACTATAAACTGAGTTTCATTTTCACTTTTTAACACAAGCAGCAATTTTTTTTCCCCTAATGTTCTAGTTACTAAGAAGTGGGGGGAAACCATCCTTTATTGATTGCCTAGTTTTGACTCAAGTTAATTTAATGATACAGGCAGTAATGGTGTTATTATAGGACAATGAATTGAAATGTGAAGAAAAGTGAAAAAAGAAAGAGAACACCTTGACACATCCACCATTCCTTTGGCTCATAAAGGACACTATTTAAAGGTTTCACTGTTTGACTTTTTGTTTTCCTCCACTGAGAATAAAGCAACTAAAGTAGGTAAACATTTTGACTTTGATTAATATGGAAGATCAATTTTCATTTCTGTAGTGCCCCTTTAACTCCAAAGTAGCATTAAGCTCTTGGACAAAATTTAAGATATATACAGGCTCCACAGATGAATTACTTCATCTGCTACTGGAGTGGAACTACTGCTGCTGTGAAATATGACAGGCATTTAACTGTTCATGGCAGCACAGTCAGACACAGGAAAGGAACTGAAAAACAGCTTCTCCATCTAAAGCTGAAGGGAAAATATACTTCATGAACGGAAAGTGATCCAGGCTTTGAGGCTCACATCCCTTTCTTTTAACACTTCTTGGCCTTTTGGCCAAGACAGTCAGACAGATTATATGTCATATGTCTCCCAGTCATGTGTGGTTATTTCTATAGATGGACTTTTTTCAACTATATAAACACTTTTTCTCTCTATCTATAATAAGACATAACTGAAGTGTTCACAACTATTAGAGCAATAGATCAATGGTATTGATTTGTATCAAACATGATGCCGTAATTTGGCTTATTGGTAACTTAATTCACCAGCTCACATCAAGTGAGGCACTGAATTGTACTGTTTTGTCATAAATTTCTGGTGTCTCAGATACCAGTTCTCCTCAGAGCTACTAGCCCACTAGAGAACTACACTTTCGCACTAAGAAAAGCTGTAACTCTTCCCTCTGCCATTCAGGGAGCGGATCCTTGGGGGCTGCACAGGCTGTACGCTCTCCCCAGCGGGGCAGCTGAGCCTGCCATTCACCCAAGGTGCTGCCGTCCTCTCCTCCATTTCCCATGCTGCCATCTCAGCAGGTACACAGAGGCCTTTTGCATTTCACTCTAACGTGTTAGCTTACATTCTTTCGTCTGCACAGAGAGGGAAGTTATTAAAACACACTTTGTTTAACTTCTGAAGTGTGCTTGAATGGCAGTAGTTTAAAGAAATGGCAGCTGCATGGCCCCAGGACATTTTTCATATGTCCTGCCACTGTGATACAAATGGCATAAGTGCCTAAAAAGACATGGCCCAGCTGGGCATGTTAAGAGGCCTGACACTCACTGGTTTAATAAAGACCCAGTTCTATTACTGGCACCAAAGGCGAGGTCAGTTCAGGAAACGCTGTGTCTCTGATTCACAACCTACTTCTTGCTCCTTGTTTTAATGACAAAACACAGTATGGCTTAAAGTGAAAGTGAGACCTTGGAGTGCAGCTCACATTGTATTTTCTGACAGTAGATATATTTATATCATTCCTGGCTATAGTTGCAGAAAACAGGCTTTAATTTCTTATTATGTCCACTGTTCATTACCTATTTCATAAACAAACATCTACTTTTGCATCTGGAAACTAATGAAATATTTTTAAAAGTCTAATGTTTCATATTTAAACCCCACATTCTACCCCAGATAGCCTTTCTAGCCTCACAAAGGCACAGAAAAATGCAAAAACATTTCTGAAAGACACAAAATCAAAGTGGCTTGGAAGATACTTCCAAAGCAGAGAATAGTTAATGAAGAATGCCCTGCTTTGAACTGTCAGAATGTCCTGAAGTATATGAGGTTTTATATAGAAAAGCAGCAACTAAAGCTATACCTAGAAAGTGTAAAGTGACATCATATAATTGTTGAGACTTTTCAGCAGCTCATGCAGAAAAGGGAATGGGAGAGTGATCTAGATGCAGAAGAGCCACTGTCAGCTGAATTGTACATCTCATACAAAAAAAGCTGTTTCTGTGGTTATACATCTATCTAGCTATCTATTTGCTGCATTTCATTTCCATGCTTTCCCTATTGGTGATAAACATACCTTCAAACCCATGGCACTAGGGTTGTCTGAAATTGCTAGTAACAAAGGCACATGACTGATTTGCAGCCTGACACTGTCAAGTGCAAGATTGAAAAGGTGGATCATAAAAGCAGCCTTTGCATAAAACACCTGAAATCTGTAAGTATTCCAGCTAAAGCAATTGGAGTAACAAAGAGCAAAAATAACAAATTTTATTTCCAGTGTAATAACTTTGAACTGAAGGGAAGGGGCATGCTTTGACAGGCTACGTTCTTGAATGTTGTAGACTGCGATCATGTCCCAGAGAAGTGCAAAGCAAGTGACTTGATGTGAGTCCCCCAGGTTCTGAACCACAGAGGTGTTCATGGCATGGAAAATGCAGTGTGGTGCAGAAGATTCACAGAATCGGAGATTCAGAGAACTACTGCTGCTTTCAAATGAAGCAAAAACTTCTGCCATGATACCAAGCTTCATTATTCCTTGCACAATAGAGGGGACTTGAAAATAAAGTGAAAATAAAAAACAAGCTAATGAAAACTTACTGTAGCAAGAGTCATTAACTGCTTAAATAAATGCAGTTTCTAAGATTATTACATTAGAATAAGTGCCATTTTTACTGACTCAAAAATGTGCAGTGCTGCTGCCAACTACTGCTGCATCCCCATAAAAGATAAAGGGAGAGGGATTTTATAGGCTCACAATTATGTTTACCAGAGGCTAGAAAAAAAGAAAATGTGCTAGTCAGATAAAAAATAATGTATACAAGTTTGGGGTAAAAAACCAGGAATCATCTGATATGAAGACAAAGAAATGATATGAAGAAATAGAAAGCTTCTTCAAATTTCTTTACTGCAAATGTCCAGCAGTTTATTTATTTCTGTTTTTATGGGAGGATAGTGATAATTACCCAAAGGCTCTCCAGCCTGTCAAAAAGACAGGAATGCTTGTTTTCACTTACAAGACCAATTTTTTGTGAAATGAGGTGGTAGACCACTTTTCTTCCTTTCACACTGTGAGGTCAGTTGTGCAAGATGAGAGATCTATGCTCTAGCCCAACAGTACTTTTGAGTATGCCAAATGAATGAGACTGCTTAGTTCTGGCTGTGCTCAGAGTGTCTGCTCAGAGTACTAAGGACCACAGGTCCTCTCTTCGCCTGTCTCTCCCACATCCTACCTGCAAAGCTTCTCACTGTATTTTCCTTCTGCTATCTTCTGAAGGGCCTGGACCAAACCTCTCAGACAGAAAGGGCAGAACAGCAACTTTACTAAATATCTCCTAAGCATTCAACAGACTCTTAGAGGGACATGTTTATTGAGTAATTCTCAGAAGATGCAATGAATGGAATGGAAAAATAATGGAAAAGCAATGAAATTATTTCAGGTGGTGATGAGTTTTAAGTCTTAGGTTAAAGCATGTACCCTATTATACAAATTCTCAATTTATACTGAAAAAAGGGACACATCACATGAATTTCTTTGTTTGACTGGGGAGTTATTACTGAGCTGTGACAGTACCCTGTAAAAGGCAATTGGAATACATTTTTAATCATGATCTCACTGCCAGGTGCAAAACTACTTTAAATGGAGGTGAGATGTCCAAGGCAAATGGTGTTTCATATTTTCAGTAAGTGTCATTTCTTTATGCAGCACAGGTTGAAAAACAAAGGAAGTCTAAAGCTTATAAAGAGCTTTTTTTCTCTTTTAGAATCTGTATATTTTCTTTTTATCACCCAAATAAAATAGAATCATAGAATCATAGAATG
>KL271783.1:20594-31190 GCA_000699545.1 Podiceps cristatus | reverse complement strand
TTTTATATTTTCAGGACTGAATGTATTGATCACGTATATGTCAATTTACTACTTAATATAATTCTTAAATTACTTCTTGGATTAGTAAAGAAAGCCAGTCAAATTTTCCTAGAACTTTTTCTTTCAAAACATTTATCTTTAGTGTCTTGGTTTACTGTCTAATATGTCATGTATCTGACAATTTTGGGTCCTGGTTCTAATTATGCTTCTGTTGTTTCTGATATTCTTTAAAACCATTATATTTATCTTGTATATGTTTATAAGCAAGATTGTGGGAGCATTCAGTCTCCCGCTCTTATGACACCAAAAAGCAAAGTCACATATGGAAGGAAGCTTTCACTGAACTTTACTTTAAAAATAAATATGTGGCAATAGCGTAAGAAAGCGTGAATTTGTGAGAGCCTGTTCAGAAGGGTAGAGAGGAATAGGAGCAGCAGTGCAATGTGCTGTCCTCTGGCTCCAGACCATCGGTTCACGTCAAATAACGTCACTGAGTTATGCTAGTGAGGTTGTACCTACTTGTTTGAGTCACAAAACTGGCAGTTACTGTCTGGGGGGAAATACTATTGTTTCCTGGCTGGAGGTAAAAGATTTTTTAAAAACTACTTTTATTTCCTTAAAATGGATGATGTATGCTTGTTTCTTGTGCTGTAGCAGGTTTTATTAGTCATTTTAAAAACTCAGATATTTGCCATTTCTTTAAAAGCATGACAGATAAAGGCCATCGCTATTGCAGGAGACATGCTTCTGTGATATTTCTGTTACTGAAGCATCCCATGCGTACCGCATAAGAGTAATGGAACGGAAGATCAGCTTTATTTGCTGTTGTCAAAATGCACATTCTTTACAATAACCTTTTCTGGAACATATGTATTTCCAAGGGGCATGATAAATTTCTCCATCACTTGGAGCGTGTAAGCCCTGATCCTGACTTTCCCTTCCAGCCTAAAGCTGTGAATCTGCGTACATGTGAATTTAAAATACACAGAGAGCGTTCAAAATGCATCTTACTTATCTTGATTATTCTAGTTTTGTCTTTCTTTATTCCAAGTTGTTGACAAGGTACATTTCCTCATTTTGTTTTATTAGACCATTGAAATTCCCATGCATGATACTTGCTATAATACTTCTGTTTCATTTTTACTCACATTAGTATTAAACAGTAACTTTCTATTCTATATTTGAAGTTGGTGACCTCTGAAGGATTTGGAACTCTGAAAGTTTCATTGGTGGAAAAATACCTGATATCATATTGTGGAAAGCCTATGGCTCATTAACTTACGTCTATTAATGGCTGCAAAATTCATAAACCTTTACATAATGATTTTCTTTAAGTGTAGTACTATTAATTTTTATGGTAATTTTACCTTTATTTATGATCGTCAAAAGAGTCTGTCGGAAAGAGAGATAATCGCACAGGACTTCCAATTTGTAGATCCTCTATGCCTTATAGTAATTGCTGCAGGCTCTATTAAAGATTAAGGAGGTTACAAGCTTTGACTTTATAAGGTGAAAGTAATTCTTTGAAGAGAAAGTTATATTATTAATAGTGATTGGAATTGATTATTCAAAGAGCTATAGTAATTCATTCATGAATTCCATTCAATTTACTTCTTTAAGGGTTTAAAAGGTTTCTGCTAATCTGAGGGTTCCTAATTTCTTTTTGTCTGTCTGCTTACCAGTTATAGGAGCCTTTACACTCTTAAAAAAACCCCACAAACAAATGAACAAACACACAAGCAAGAAAAAAACCCAACAAAATCTATAATTAGAAACAGTTCAGATTAAGAAGTTAAATTACTATATATCTTTAAAAAATACTGGAGAAAAAAAAAATGCACTTCTGATTATCTCTCCAGAATATACAGAATATATGGTGGTTTAAGATCTGTAGTGTACATGGTGTACAGATATTTAAAAAGACTATCGTCTGGATAATGCAATACACTGGGAAAAAAGCAGCTAGCAGATGTTTTCCGTAAGGTGCATAGTAAATACCCTATATTTTGATACTTTTAACATGCACAGAGTGAAGAAACACATAATAGAGGCAAGTGATGTTGAGTTTTAGGAGATGTTAGATATTTTTTTTTTTTACTTGGCATCCTGCAGATTCCTAGGTTCCTGTAAGAAATGCCTTTTCTGTTCGTAATTCAGAACTAGCGCAAAAGCTGCAGCCTGAAGTCTCGTTTTAAGATTTGCGTGCAAAGAGACTTCAGGGTCAGAGCCTGATTGATCTGCAATGCATGTAGTATCGTAAAAATCTTTCAGAGATGTTGCACTATTTCTTGGTTTTCAATCTCATTCTGTGGGGAAAGCAGTATTCCTTTAAAATTATTTCCATTGTGTAATATCTACTTTGATTTCCAGACTTTCCAGCCCTGGCTCTTTACACTACACAACCACCATGCGTTTCTATTATTTGAGTTTAGCCTTCCATCTGCTAAGGCAGAACAGTGATTGTCTTCTCTCTGTCAGTGTTTTGAAGGCTGTCATTATTTTCTAGAAGATTTTGAACTCGTACATCTGGTATGCATGGACACTACAGATTCTAGGGCCGTTCTCATTAAAGTCCTCAGTTGAACTTTCTCGATTCTCTACTTTTCTTATTATTAAATCTTGTAGTGGATTTGTGGCCTGTTTGTGTTAGTCTTGCCTAGTGATGGCAGCTTTTCATGGGAGTTGTATATATATATATTGGTACTCACCCAGTTTTTACATATATAAATAGTCCCATAGGAGCTACTGACACTGTTCGTATGCATAAAGGAGAGTACATTTATACATGCTTATGGGACTTGGCCTGTTGTTTATTTTGTTACCTGAGAGCTTTTGATAGAAAGTGTCCTACAGATACACCAGCTATTATTAAAATCCTATATTATCATGAATCGCTGTTTAAATTACCACTAAGGTGTCTTTGCTGTTTTTACTGTATATTGTCTTGGGAGATAATTGTACATAGTAATGGGGAAGGTTATACAATGGATAAGCTGTGATCTTTAAGAAATTAATGACCTTCCTCTTTTACAGTGATTTGATAGGATTACTGAATGTGTAGTTGAAGCCAAAGCCTCCCTTCATGTACACACCCCAGTGGTGGCAAACTAGCAGACCACAACTAGGAGAGAATCGTTTATTCTAATCTTGTAAAACACTCATGGGCTGTGGTGATCCAGAAATCATAGGTCATATTAGCTGGATTTTCATACCTTTAAAAGAAAATTTATTATATTGTCTAGTATTTGATATAAATTCCCCAGACAATGATTGCTGTGTGAACTATACTGCCGGTTTATTGTTTATTAAAACGTACTGGACCGAATCCTGATGTCAATGAAATATCGTCCCAGATATATTTTTTAAATAGATAATATAAAACCTCTGCTAAGTAATTTGTTTCTCATGTCAGTAATTATATTTGTATAGACATAGGTAAAATCTTAAATATGCAGTCCGTGAGGAGCTAGCGTATTTTTAGAGATGACTTACATGAACTTTCATCTCATTGTGTTTGCTTTTTTGTCTACTTAGTTCTCCTCTTGGAACTCTGTATTTCTATATATGATTGTGCTACTTAAAATGGGATCTTCATTCTTAATTTGAGTCTCTAAATGCTACAGTATTACAGTATTTGACTTTTACTGTTTCAAACTTTTACTGTTTTTACCAACATAAATTGTACTCCTAATGTGAAGAGTGCTCTTCAGTGTACTTGAATATAACTCTGTTCCCATTCTATCCCACAAACACTCCTCACAGATGACTTTTCAAAGATTTTGAAGAGAATTGGTAATTTCACTGTGCACACTTTGAACACATACTTATTGTGATAAATTTAAAAATCCCCCCAGTATATTCTATATTGATCGAGTATTGAAGTAGGCATAAGGAATTATGGTTTCAGAAAGCACATGCTTCATCAATTGATTAACCCGATAGAATTTTCCTGAAGTTAATGGAATCGTATGAAATCTTTTATATCTGGAGTGACGATTTGGCTCTTATTCACATGTAATAAGTTACTAGTGTATAATATTCAGTGGAACTAGGGCAGTTTACAGCTGCTGAGAATCTGACCTACCTATCTTAAATTCATGCAACGTCCATGTCCTTTAACTCAGTGCTTTTTCAATTTCAGATGAAAAAAACGAGGCAGGGAAAGATTGATTTTTTGATGAATAAAAATATAAAAACTGGAAGTTACTCAGTCTAATCCATATCAGATACTGGATAATTTTTCAATTCTAACAAAGTTAGTACCAGTTCATTAACAGAAATATTCTGTGGGAGATGCAATAATCTATGTTTAATCTTAAAGTAAATCAGTAACTAGCTGTATGTGTATATAGCATTGAAATTTTGTTGGTCTGTCTGCTATTATTTTAAAATACTTTTTAGAGAAATCAGTCACATCTAGTGTACTATTTCATTGTATAGATTTGCAACAGAATAAGAAAAAAGGATTAATATCAAAAATTAAGTCTTAATTTAAATGTCTCTTGAGAGAGATACCCTTGATATTGCATCAGAGGTCTTATGCATGATGTTAACATACGGTATTAGAAGCAACCCTCTTTTTCTGACCAAGAACAACTTAGGACCAGGAGAACCCCGGCTCCTTTCATTACAATCCCAGTTTTTTTTAGAGCGTACAAGTCAAGAAATAATGGCATCTTTTCTATGAAATCTTCTTTTTTTCTAAATGTCCATGCATCTTTCCTGTAATCTTGGACCTGACACTCTCATTTCAGGATAAAATATTGTTTTATCAATGAGCTTCATTATGGTAGTAAAATCTGTAAAGGAGAGCTTAACTCTTCTTCAGTTTTCTTTAGTCTTGCAGAATTTCTTGAATACTGAGAGTCCTGTAGTAGTATCTAGAAGCCAGATTTCCATATATGACAAGATGGTTGTTGATTTGAGAATTTACATTCCAGCAGAGTGATGTATTAAACAATGATATAATCCACAAATTTTGAAGTAACTGACAGCACCTATCTACCCAGCCACAATGTGCATATAATCCAGAAAGGTAATAGGAAGCATAGACAAAATAATTACCTTTTTATCCCTTTAAGGTATGTGGATTGGAAGAGTTTTTTGAAGAGCTAGAGTGAAACCTTTAGCTAAGTAGTACTGGTGCATTGCACCTGCAGAATAAGGTTTTGTACAATGCCATTGAATGAGAACATAGATAATATGATTATTGCTTAAGACTCAGGAGTCAGTATGTTAAATCTGTTTGGTATTTTTTCATTTTATAGACATAAATAAGTTGGGATGTTCTGTTTTGGTGGTACCTAAATGCCAAAGTCCTCCATTACTTAGAGGTGAGCATGAATAGGTATCTGGACACTAATATGTGTGGGAGATGCAGTATCTTAATCCATTCTGCCACTTGTAGAAGCGATCAGACTCACTGATTTTTTAATGAAATCCCAATGATCTCAGTGGAATAATAGAAAATATATATTAGGAGTGAATAGGTGGTACTGATTGAATGGTGCTAGCTGAAAGCAGTGTAGCTGTTGTTTGTTGTTGTATTAGGCAGCCATTCATGAAGCATAGAATCTTTCAACTGAAATTGAGTTGTTCATCCTTAAATTTCTTATGGGCTGTAAAAGACAGTGTTAGGGTGCTACTGTTCCGCTACAATAGCCTAAACTATGTTAATCAATTTAGACACATAGGGAGTTTTAGCATGCCCTTTGAATTGCAGCCAGCCGCCACAGAGGTAAGAAGCAGGAGGGAAACAAAGATACGAATGGAAGAGGAACAAAGGGGAGTTGCCGGTGGACAGACACGTTCTCTGTCTCGGTTTTATCGTCAGAGGAGTTTGCAAAGTATTTGGATGCTGAATCTGCCAAGACACTTAGTGGCAGGATTGTCTCATTTTATTCTTCCCCTTTTGGTTGCCGTCAGCAGTAGGACTGTAGAAACTGGGGCAAAGTCTGGAATGGCATTTCTGGTTGTGCTGATTTTGCTGCACGGATATACTCTGCCCCAGAACAGCTTCTGTTCGCCCAGATCACAAGGCAATTCCCTGATGAGGAAATTGCCACTGTCTTCTGTCTCTTTGGTTGAATAGAATTTTCAATCCATAGACTTTTGTGAATGTTTTCTGAATTCCAAGTACTTACCTAAATAAGAACAAGTCTTGAAGAAGGTAAAGAAATACAGTCAATTTGATGACTTCTGATCTGCTTTATTCTAGATGGAGAAAAAATGCCAGGGTTCTATCTTGTTCACCAAATTCTGACATCCAGAACTACATAATACTATGAACCCGAATGTCAAATATTTAGCGACATCTCGGATTAGAAAAGCAGAATTCTAAAAAAAAGTAAGCTTAAAACAGCCTAATAGAAGAAAATAGAAAAACAGCTGAAGATAAACATCCAACACTGCAGCTGATTATATCGGCATAGTACAGCTGGCTTTAGTAGAGATGAGGCTATAGCACAAAAGTTTATAATACAAACCTCTTATTAGGCTTCCTAGTGCAGGTCACCTTGTAAATTCATATTTGAAAATTCTAGATAAGATTGGACTACTTCGTTCGCCAAATGGAAACCACCATCCTTTCTTTTCTGATCCTTTTCTGCTTCTATGAAGAAAATAAAATTAAGAGACAATTGTGTAACAGAGAAAAGCAGTAAATAATGTTCCATAATGATCAATGATGAGGAATATGTGCTTGGAAACTGGGAAACAAATTGTTCCAGAAGCATAATTTGCCAGTGGTTAGTGCTTTTCTGTAAGGCAATGCTTTTTGTCTCAGTGGCAGCACACGGGTGCTGTGGTTGCCATGGTAAGGTACATGTTGTGTTATGAATGCTATAAATAGTCACATCATTGGCCAAAAGCGTAAGTGAAGATCCTGCTCTGGTTGTGTTTATTGTGAGGTTTGATCATGGTCACAAGGGCTTATGGGATGACTTACATGGCAGATTAAATGGGCATAAAGACAACCATCTTTGTGTGTTTCTGTGGTGGAAGTATCTGCCACGTATGTAGTCATTCTCTCATAAACCAGAAGTACTTCTGAACTTCTAATTTTAAGTGCCTGTGAATGAGAATTTGGTATTGTCTTTCCAACATTCTGTCTCGCAGGCTGTATCGCTGACCTAAGGAGAATAGCCTGCTGGGTGGCCGTATACAGGCCAGAACTGAAATTTAGATTGTGACCTTTGTACCTAGATCTGCCACAGAGGTGCTGCTGTAGAGTAATTCTCTGTATTTGAGAAGCAAAAGCAGTAGAAGAGGATAAAATATCTCCTGTATTGAGATGGAAAAGCTTAAGTCTTCAATGTCTCTGAGCGTTTTGAGAGCTTTAGGTGAAGAATGCAAAACATTACTGTGGCACTGTGGACTGTCCTTGACGTTGTGTACAAGCCAAGTTTTATAGTAGTATGGATATAAGGGTTAAAATAGGATTTTTTTTTCAAAAGTTGTGTGCAAGTTGAACTGCACTTTAAAAGGAACTGTTGTCAGAGTAATTCCAAATCCACTCATGTTAACAAATAGCCTGGAACACTGCAGTTTGATTGCGCTAAGCGATGGCAGAATTGCAGAGTGAGCCTTTAACAGCTCTGCTACATTGCCTTATGCTATAGCCACACTGCTTTGGTGATTATAAAGAATTGTATCAGTTTCCCTGTGTAACTCAGATTTTTAAAACTTGGCATCATCTCAACCTAGTGGCAGGAATTTTTCAGGAAAGAAAAAGTATGATGAAAAAGTATGATGATAAAATTTTAACAATTTAAAACCCCCACTCCCATGCCAACCCCCTGCTCCCCCGTTAGAGCTTTTACTATCTAAATTTTCCTATGTCACTTAGAAACCTGGCAGACCTGGATTTTCTGTCAGTGCTACAACATCTGTAGGAAATTCTGTAACTGTTTTTTACAGAAACATTTGCCTAATCATCCCTGTAAAATATTTGAAAAGCTAAGAAAACAGACTGCCACTTAATGCATTAGATGGCAATACAGACAGCCACACCAGGAGAGAGACCCTGTTCTCAGTAATTGAATTTCTGTTACAACACACATGCTTACTAGAAAACACACGTGGAAAGATCATGTTTTCTTTGAGTACTAGTGAACTTGGTGTAAAGTTAACCCTTTGTGATGGTTTGTGGGGTACTTTGGAAAACCTGGGAAAAAAAAAAAAATCCTTTAAAAAGGCTCTGAAGTGTTCATCAGCACTCACTTTCTAGCCCGAAAGTGAAGTTTTCTAGGGGTATTTCTCATTGTGATATGCCATGCTGAAAGCTTGCCTGTAGTGAGAGGAATTTCATCAAAAGTGAAACTTTTGAGGTTTACAGCAATACAGAAAATTTTCAACACTTTTCAACTGTATGGACTTAGCCTGAAAAAGCTGAAAGCCCAGGAAACAATTGCCATATGAATGCACACGGCTGTGTACAGAAACTGTCGTCGTTGTTTATGGATTTGTCATTGCAGGAGTGCTCAGCAGTGGTACGTGATGCCGGAGTGGCAGCTCTGGACACAGATTCATGCGATATTTCAAGAGCAGAAGCAGAATAAACTTGTCATTTCCACCTTGGAAAGTTCACTGGGCTTTTGCTGTTGAGATGGCGAGCCAGGCTGCTTACCAGTGCCAGTCTGGTATGAATGCCTCTTAATTAGCAGCTGACTTGAGTTTTCCAAATCATTGTAAACAATCCACTGAGTATCCAGCAGATGCCAATCCGGTCCAGGTGTGGCTGACTCTCCTTGGTTAGCTGGCAGCAGTACCCGTCGCACAGTTCTGTAGTCCTTTGGCTAGGAGGAGCCAAGTCAGCCTTCCATCTCCTCTCCTGCTGTGGCTGTCAGTAGCAGTCCCCTTCCTGACAGGTGGAAGGAATGCACAGGAATTACACTTTTAGGAGCTTCCTTGTCTTGAACCATCATCCCTCTGCCACAGTTACTGCTCTGGCCCATGGCTGGAGTGTATCATGTAGAACAGGCTACAGCTGAAGGCTTTCTAGTTTAGAATGAGTTGTGTACCTCTTTTGATATTAAGCTAGGGAATGAAGAGAAGGATTGGGAAACGTTACAACTCTGGTACTAGTATTTTGAGAAATGCAATGAAAGCTTTATCCATAACACTTCAGGTATTGTCATTGCTCATATACTCTGAGGGAGAGCTGAATGCAGATAGAAAACGTTTCTTGGGTGTACAGCGGTAGGAATCCTGTGTCTGTCTGGTTTTCATTCTTTGCAGACAGGATGAGCAGTTGCTGAATCAGTTGCTTTAAAAAATGAGTTAACAGTCAGCCTATCTGGAATATATTTTTCAAAAATTTGGAGTGTTTCCATTAGTATGTAAGTACCAAAAAATATATCATAAAAGCCAGTTGGCCTCGCAAACTTTGAATCTAATACCAGTTAATTGTATCGAGTTGCAGTTGTTTTAATGTTTTCTATGTAAGGGGTCAGAGATCCAGCAAACATGTTTCTGGAGTTGTTGGCAGCTAAAAGAGAAAGGCTGCTTTATTGCTCTTTCATAACTGTTCTGATCTCCATAGCCAAGAAAGCACCATTAGAGTTTTTATTATTTTTAATTTTAAAAATGCTTTAGAAAATGTTACACAAGGACACCTGCAGGAGCAGAAAAGTTCTGAAATTTTGGAAACTAATTCTGCTTTGGAAAGAGACATTTTCTTTTATATGCTAAAGCAAACAGAAAAGTTCAAAACCTTTATCTGTGGCTTTGTAGCAGGGCTAAACTTTACTTAATAAGCCATCTTTCTGCTTAATATCATCTGGTCACCTCTTCACTGTGCTTTTAAATGAAGACTAATCTTTGCTTTCATTACATCTTCATTCCCACTTATGGCTTTTAAGAAGTATTATTAACCCAAATTTGATACACAGCCTCAATTCCTAATAAACATGTGATGTTTTCCCCTTAAATTTTTGAGCTATTCCATGGGTAGAGTCAATAACTTTTAAGAGAGACTGCAGATGTAACTGTCAACTCCTCTCGTCCCATCCCATATCAAGACGGAATTATGTAATCGCCGAGGTCAGAGATGGAAAAGATCTCTGAGGTCATCTTGTCCATCTCTTCTGCCAGTTCATGATGACTCCCTGCAGTATCTTCCCCAGTGAGTTCAGCCTAGCTCTGGACAGCTGTTTTGAAAGGATTGCAAGGCCTTTCCTCTGATTCTCAGTCAGTGTCTTTCACTTGTCTATTTATAGTCTTATATGACAGGGCTGGCCTGTATCCATATTAATCCCATATTGCAAATATTAATAACAATAAGAGCAATTGGCATTTTTGTTGGGGTTTGGGACCAAGCCGACATCATCTGGGTTTGGTAACTGAGCAACTAAATGGCAACTAAGAATTTCTGCAGTAAATTTCACCTATTCTTTTATCTTCGACAAATAGTTCATGATTTTTATGTATTTTCTGGCAATTTGCTGAATTATTTCTAGGAAAAGTTCTTGGTCTGTGATTCTTTCACAAGCAGCTTTGAGTGACTGAGAACTGAAATGACAACTGGTTTGGTTAGATACTGAGCATGTGACTTTTTAAATGCCTTGATGAGTTAAAATTAACCCAGTTTAAGTGACA
>KL271783.1:0-20563 GCA_000699545.1 Podiceps cristatus | reverse complement strand
AGGGAAAGGGTGTGTCTGGCAGCTAATACAGGAGGCAAGTCTCATTTTTAACCCTGGCGACACTATTGCATCATAAGTAATTTCATCTCTTTGTGCCTTAGCTTGCAATCTGTAAGTACTGCCAGAGGATGAAATGACGGTGACGTTAGCTTTCTCCCTGAGCCCTTGTGAAGGTATAGGAGACTCTGAAATTCCTGGATGGGTGGTGCAAAAGAACAACAGTGATCAGCACTGTTGTCTGTCAGGATTATTTAATAACTTAATTGATTTTGAAAATTTCATCTCCACGTTCCACTCTACTGCTTAAGTGAGAGAGAGGGAAGGTTTTATAATCGTTTGCATGAGTATTGCTGCTCCCCAGACTGCCAAGTGATAGTTGCCCATGATGCCAGCGTTCCCTTGTATTTAACTGCCTCTCTTTGCCTTTGCATTAAGCAACATGTTTGCATTATTGTATTGTATGGACCATGTAGAGGTCAGAGAGCAGAGCGCAGAATTTCGCAGTCCCCCATCCACTGGAAGGGAAAGCAAGAGTGTGAGAGGAGGCCAGCAAAGGACTGCAGTGCAAACGGCTAGATGCCGTTCTTCAATTGGACTTTGCAATACTTGACAACTCTCCATACCAATATATAGGGCACTGCACTCAAACAAGAACTGGAAACATTTTGTAGACTCGGTTCCAGTGTAGCTATTGCGTATTAGTAACAAGGAGACTGTGAGAGAAGACTCAAATGTAGCAGATTTCTGTAAGACATGGAGGAGTTGGGAGTTGTGACTTGGAGAAAACAGGCCTATGAATTCCCTTGTTTCAGTCTGCAGCCATATGTTAATTTTCACATGGTCTGTGAGTAGGGCAGAAATCCCATCGTCATAGGGTATTTTAATTTCCTTCCTACAGATCTTTGTGCATCACTTACGTGAATATAGGCATCATCTGTCAAGAGTTTTCAGTCAGGGGAAAAAAAAAAAAGCCTATCCCTTTGAGAGGCAATGGACACAATGGAAATACTTTTTTTCTTGTGTTTAAGTAGAACTTCCTGTATTTTTACTGCAAGTGTCATTGAACAGTGGAAGAGTTTGCCTAGAGAGCTTGCTTATACTCTGTCCTTGGAGAGACTGAAAATACAACTGAACAAGGCCCTGAGCAGCCTCCACTGTTTGATCCTGCTCTAGGCAGGGAGGTTGGACTAGGACTCCCGACGTCCTTTCCAACCACAGTGTTCCTCTGATTTTGTGATTATCAGAAAGGCCCCAAACTCAGAAAACCAGTAATTTTTCTCTTGGAAAGGGACAGAATTATCCAGATTTAAGACAGCTAACTTCAGCTTTTGGATCTTCTGTATCTGTCTTTCTGAAAAATATTCTGGCTAAGTCCTGGACTAAAATTTGGGGTTTCAAATAGAATGACATCCTCATTACATTGTTTTTACTCTTCAGTCTCATCATGAAACCCAGTCATTGCTGCTCCTGGTCTTGATTTCATAAGTTTCCTTTCCATTTCTAGAGAAAAGAAACAGGCATGGCCCACACAGGGCTGCAGGGAGCCCCAGTTATCCCTGTATCAGCCACTCATTTCTCAGGAGGCCCCTCAGGATGGCTGAGTTAAGTGAGAATCTACGAGAGCCTGCTCCTCTCTCTGCCGTGAGGCCATCATCAGCATTGCCTTTCTTCCCGTGAAACCACACGTGCAGAGGAAGAAAGTGAGGGAGGAAGAAAGTCTCTGGTAAATCCAAACCCACGCTGCTGCTCAGCAGCAACTGCGTTTTCATAAAGCCCATGTGCCCGTTATGGGATGCTTTAGCAGCTCTTGCAGAATGCAAGGTAATATATAAAGTAAATATTTATTTCATTAAAAATCCTTTGTATTCTCATTAAGCAGTCATTTTAAGTAGTAAATTGTCAGATTTAGAAGGTTTTGAGAGGCATTTATATAATAATAATGTCATATGTTCATGGTATGTTGAAAAGAGGAGAATTTCACTGTTTTTTAAAAAAAACCCAATAAACAACATAAAAACCCACAAAAACCCCACAAAACCAAACCAAAACAAAAAAACAACCAAACAAAAAACCCACCACACTCCTATATGGCATTGTGAAATGATAAATAAGTGGGTGAGAGCTTGCCCCAGGAGCTTGGCTTCTGGTTGGTCTTAATGTCAGTGCAATAGTCTCTGCAAGAGGAAACAGGCTTTTCCCATAATGAACACTTTTCCAGTACGAAGAAAATAAGAGAAGTCTCAATCTTATGAACGCATGTAGACTTTTATGGCCAGAGTGCTTTAATTTTTTTCCCTTTCCTTTTCCCTAAATGGCTAATTTAAGTAACGTTATTCTGATAGCTAGTAAGTACAAGTGATGAACAGAAGAACTCTAAATCAGCAGTGGTAGTTCACCCCCCAGAAAAACGAACAGCTGGTTTACTTTGGCCACTTTCCAAAACCCACAAAGAGTTAAATCACATTAACTTTGCGAAGAACTAAGACATTTGTCTTTGCTGTGACTGCAGTGTCTTCTCTTGAAGAACTTACTATTTTAACCCTATCTATGCCTGTTGAGATACCTCTGGAGCTCAGTCGTCGCCAGTACCCTAATAAGGATGTAAGGAAGAAATTGCGTGGGAAGTGTGAAGAAAAACAGGTACTTCTGCTTCTTCGTACTGTAATTTTAATTCTGATTTATTTATATGTTTACCTAATAATACAAATCAGAAAGGATATAAAGAATTGATGGGATTAAACTGGAAACGCTCCAGTTACTGCCCGGAGGGGGAAGGAGAGGAGGCTAGTGTGAGCGAGGGGGGGCTGGAGCACTGGGCTGGTCCCAGCAGGGAGGAGAGGGTACAGGCTCTCCCTGCCGAGCCTGCCTGGGGTGGGGCCACCTCACAGCCTTCTCTCCCTTCCACTTTCCCTTCGGCTTGGATTTCCTTTCAGTTAACATCTGGAACTTTTTTTTTCTAATCAACATCATTTCCGTAGCTAGAGCAGAGCATTTTTGTGATTGGGGAATTCCTATGCTTTGAGATCAGCCAGAAAAAAAGAGTCAGAGAGGTTTTGGCTTCACTTCCCCGTCTCTCTTTTTTTCTAATGTGTGAAGAAGTGTGTCTGAAATTTGTGTAATGCCTAGTTCTACTCCACTGAAAAATTTGGGATTCCTTAAAAGGAATACAGCAAGTTCAAGGTTTTACAAGGAACCTTTGTTTATTTTGGGGACTCTAAAAGCCTTTACACCATGCAGTCTTAGGGACACAGTAATACAGTTTAGTGTCTGTAGCAATTCAGATCTGAAAACATGAAGCATGTTGTGAACTCCACTTAGGAGTCACAACTGCTCTGGGAAAGTGTATGAGAGGTGTGCAGGGATCATCCACCGCTGAAGGGGAAAGCAAGCGTGTTTCGACTTCAAGCACAAATGTTTCAGAGTGAAGAGTCTATGGGCTTTGGAATTTCCATGGGAATGTAGGAAATGGAATATGTTTGTTACATTTGGAATTGAATACTGAGCTGAAACCCAAACTTTTCAGGCTGTCGCTTCTATAGTAACATGAAGTAGTAATGAAATTTTTGTTCTTTGCTGCACCCAGAAGGAAGCCCTTGCTAACTGAAGTTCCCGCGAGTATGACATACCACAGCAGGAAAGATTATTATATCGATTTAAGAATACCGTGTCTTGTTTGGTCTAACCACACTCTTGGTGCCTTCTCTGCTAGGGAGAAGCCAGTGTTCCATTAGTCGTGGTTACTCCGTTGCTGTTTTCGGCGTGCAACATACTGTACTGATTTTTGATAACAATCTTTTTCACACTACCTTTTGGTGCAGTCCTCGTGTGTATATTCTTTCCACACAGTTTTTACTGCCCCAGACTCAACTTTGTTGCAGTTTTGCCCTCTTTGTTATTGGCCTATAAAGTTCTGGGGATGTAGATGGCACAGAACTCTGAATATTTCTGAAAAAGATGTTTGGGGATTCACACCCATCATACATTTCTAGAAAGAGAGAATGGTCCGAGGTATATAATTGGGTTTCACTGATAAGGAAGGGATAGCCTTATTGGAAATGTCTCAAGTAGAGAAGAGACCTCAGCAACTGCTCATCTCCCTCAAAATGGTATTTTAAAGAATCTCTCTTTGCTCACCCAAATTTCCCTGTTTCTTTAGCTAGTAATTTTCTTTGTAGCTATGCTGTTTAAAGTTCTGTAGCTATAAGAAGCCGGGAGGTTTACACTGTCACTTGGCTTATTCTGGGAGGCGAAGATGGTAGTGTCTGCAGTTGCTTAATAAAAATCAATTAAAACAGATACACAGTGATACTGCATCCCCCAGTACCTTTTCTTCAGCTTTGAGAGAGCAGTTATGTGAAGTATTGAGATATAGATCAATTTTGTAAGGGATCTGTTTTCTTATGTGAGCTTTTTTGAACTCATTATATGTTTTTAAACTAATCCTATTGCTAGTACCTTGAAAAATCTATTGCTCTCATTTTCTCCTTCACCGACATGCACATACACTTTTAAAATACGATGTTCACAATTTTAGCAACCTACAAAAAGCAAGATATACACAGTCAACTTGGAAACAGAGTTAAATACCAGTAGGGAACTGCCCCATGTAGTACTCCACTCCCAACAAAATAATACTCAACCTTGAAGTTGCACTTCTTACTGCACCGACAGCACACTGGTGGTAAGCTCTTTGAGTCTATATAAAGGAATATTATGTAGCTTTTATAAACACGAAAGCAGCACAGGAGATGTAACATGGCATGTCCGAGGCCGCAGCGGGAGTCAGTAGCAGAGCTGGTGCTGGAGTTCAGAGATTATTTCAAATGTTAGGAACTTCAGCATGGATTTGCCAAATCATACGCAGAGGTTTGAGTGCGTCAGTCAGGCATTCCATTTTGGTGACTTTTATATAAACCGTCTCGTGTCTTTGCGCTGTCTGTGGATAACACTAGCCAGAGTACCGATGGGAGTACTAGCGCACTTGTTATGGTTTCTGAGTGGGCCTATTCTGTTTGACAGAGTCTTGATACTGTTAGTACTTCGACACTCTCTCTAAATCTTACAAGTAACTTAATAAATACCTGCACACTTCCAAAAGGAATTCAGATTCCTCTTGCTTCAATGATCTATTTCCTGAGAGTGAAATGATCTTACCATTTCTTCACAAATACTTTTTAGACTCTGTTCCTCCTTGGCTTTTCTTCATTGCAAAAAAGCTGGTTTTGGTTTCTTGGCCTGATATTTCACTCACATAGTTAATCTTCCTCTCGCTTCTGACAAGCTGCCAAATGTTTAAAATCTGATTTGGTATTCCCTTGTAAGAGAGGTTGGATTTACCAGAGTTCATCACTGTAAGCTGTTTCTCGATTTTCAGTGTTTATTTTGCTATAAGATCTTTCTAGCAAACGAATGAACAAACAAAACCCCCATTTCACTGGTTACTCATTGTCAGGAATATTAACTGTCATTGCACTTCTAATGAATTCCATCCTTTCCTCTAGCACAAACACTGCTCTCCTCCTTTGTAATGATCTTGTCCAGACTCAGTGGGGCTCCCGTCTCTGCACTGTTGCAGCTATTGGCTGTTTTTGTAGCTCTTCAGATGTTGTTAGACAGGCTACATGGTTTATGTAGATTGTTCTGGAAATACTTCAAATGAGCTTGCTTCCTATCTCAGTCAGCAAACTCTGCTCCTAACTTCAGACTAATATTTAGAATTTCTTCTCTGGAAAAGGTGGCTTCTACTTCTCTTTTCTGGGCCATCGCAGGGCTCATACGTTGCAGGCAGACATAGCTTACCCACTGTACATTAATTAGTACTTTGCCTTTTGCTGCAATAAACGTGGCTGTGAACCTCAAATTTATAGATCTGTAACTACAGGGCACATTTATCATCATCTGGTCTGACTTTCTGCAAAGCACAGGCTGGAGATTTATACCTAGGTATGGAATCAATTAGGACAGTATTTGATGAATAGGAATCTCGGCAAAAGGGGTAGATCCTTTCGTCGGATTTCATTAAAAAGCTGGTCATTTGTCACTTGTCATTTTGCAATAGTGCTGATTTATAGGTGGAAAATACTGGTGCAGGGATGATAGATTTTTTGGGTGTTCTTTGTGAATGACAAGACTTTCCTGCAGCGTATTCATTGGTAGGCTCGGTGAATAGAGAGTGTTGTGAGAGTGTTGATGCCCATGATACTTTCCTCATGTTTCCTACATAGGCTAAAAGATTTGACTACCAAGTCAGGAATGGTCATTCTTATCCTATACCTGAATATTCCTGTAATCATCCCATTTCATTTTATAGTTCTTTGCGACAAGCTTTCTTACTCTGTTCAGATGCATGGTCTTGCACTTACAGAAATAGATCATGTTGCTGTTGGTTAATTTTTCTTGCATCGTACATGGGTTTGTGCAAATGGGCATTTGTTCACCTCTGTGTCTGCCAACGTGTCCCGCCTCCCGTGGTGGTGACCATCTCCAGCACCCAGCAGTACATGGGCATGTGTAATTTGCCTGGACAGCAACTTGGCAATGCAATGAAGTAGTCCTTCTGTATGCCTACAAAATCTTCTATAGCTGGCATCACAAAGTTACAATCGTACTTGCAAAGCACCTTTCTCACAATTATATGCTTCACTAGTTCCTACTGAGCAGCTGTTTATTCTGGAGGCAGATTCATTAGAATAATGACGCCATTTGAGGAATATTCCGAGTTTTGTGAAACCTCTGGGGTACCTTTTTTTTTAAGTGGCAAGCATTTGCAAACACTTTTAGCATATTATTTTTAACTTCAGTTTAACTTAAATTATTTAATTTGTGAAAGAATATTTTTTAGAAACCTAAATCTAATTGTAATAGAAGCCTGTGCCCTCAGTAAGATGCCTAGTTGGAATGCCACTGCTGGTTGTCTCCTAGGAAGGACCTGTATTTTTTGAAGCAAGCATGTGGCAGGGAGCCTCCCAGGATGGCTTTAAGTCACTGCAAATTGTGATTTTGAAACCTGATACTTTACCTTTCTTTCCAAATCCTCTTTTCAGAGGCTTTCTAAATCCCATTAATTTACCTTTGTTCTCTGCAGTACTATTTTCTGTTAGAAAATATTGCATGTTTCTACATCTTTGCTGTCATATTCTCATAATACAACATATTTGACTTTTACCATCACAACAGGTCGGTGCTGCTGTGATAATGCACGTGTAAACTGAAATTGTATACACAGAAATTGCAAACAGGCTCTGAAAATAAGGTCTGTGAACTAGGTTTGGGATACAGTTAGGAGCTGGACGAGAAGCAGGCTAGAAATGGTGTTTCATTAGGAGCTAGTCCTGCTCATATGCAATTACTCATCTGAACTTAAATGAGTTTGCATTTGTGTGTTCGGGCTTTGTGATGGCACAGGTTGGCCTGAATGGATAAACTAGAAAAGCAAGAAGTTCCCCTCCGCTGATTAAGGAGCACGTCTGTAGTAATTCTGCCCTGTTGGTTACTCAGAGGTCTTTGCCTACTTACTGTCTGTGGCAACAAGCTGCCTGCCTTTGCCAAAGCAATTATGATTCAGGAGTTTAATTAGTTTTCATTTTTTCTCTTCTTGGAATTATTTTCTGTGAGATGATTTAAGGAAATGCACAGTCAACCAGTCAGGTGCATAATTCATTTTTGTTTGGAGAATACCAAGGTTGGAATAAACCAAATAAAATTAAATGTCCTTCATGGCTCCACAGGCATTGCTGCCTTCTCTAACAGCAAAGTTACCATGGAATAGACTATGAGTAAATTTGTGGGCAGTTTTGGCAGGTAGTAAACAAATAAGCTCATGTCTGATTTACTGTCAGTAATTTAGGTTATTGATCCTAAGAACTGAAAAGCAAAATGCCTGCACCAGAATGGGTGTACTTGGTTTCATTACAGCCCTGGACCCTGAGAGAGATCAGGATCCATTCTCTTAGACACTGGAAAATTGCATAATAAGAAACAGTTTTCTCGCATTTCTCCATGAACATAATTCAAAGGACAAACTAGATACTGTACGTTGTGAGGTTTCAGTGAAGTAATATTCTCTTAGAATAACGAGTAAATATTTGCAGAAAAAACCAGAGTAACTCACCTTCTAGTCACCCAGTAGATACCTCGGCTCCTTCAGGATATATTGGAAGACTTTTTCTTGCTCTTTTCGCATGAAGGTCTTACCCTCCTTAAATTGTCCTGGATGTAAAATTTTTGTTTGTGTGTGGGTGTATAAACCATGCACAGTATTTCTGACTCTTGCCATTATTTATTTGCACACAACACAATCCCAACTTCTTTAAGTATTTTCTAAGCACTTAATAAAACTGAGAGAGTATCTGCTCTGTCCTCCGCGTTGTCCCTGTGCTGGACACGTGCAGATACAGAGGAGGTCGGAAGCTTGCTTGCTCTGTGCCTCTCTGATATCTTTAACCTTTCATTCTCAGGAACACTGTCAGTCTCTATCGTGTTTAAAATATCCCCACGTAATTCCCACACGTAACTATGATGATACATCCTCTGGTTTTCACTTACCAACTATTGTTTGTAATGTTTTGCAATGGCCTGGATTGATGTTTATTATTAAGGCCTGGGAATATTGTTCAGCTCAATGCTATTTATTGCAAAAGAAAAGCAGTTTCATTTGGGAGTTCAGATTTTATGCACATTCAAAAGCCTGGTTTTTAAGGTTTGTGTTTGAAGAAGGTATTTTGTCTTTCATGGTGCGTTTCCTTTCCTCTTTATCTAGAATATTGGCTTTAATGAAAAGTTCATTTTTAAAGTGCCTTTTGAACTGTCTGGGACCCAGCCATCAGCAAACAGTTAAGGTTCTGGTTTAAAAATGTCTGTTGCTTCTGGGCTGAAGGAATAAAAGGGAAATTCTCAGAGTTCATACTGCCAATGCCAGCTGCTAGTGAATTTTTAACGGTCCTTGTTTGGTTCTGAAATGTATAGTCATCCAGTGTCTAAGATTCTTTTCACCTATTAGTTTGTCCAGTACCATCTTGAAAAGGCTTAGAGCAAAAAGGAAGCTGGGTGTAGGTCGAAAAAAAAATTGCCTTCTGCTTGTAGCAACCTTTCAGGAATAGCCACCTAGCATCTCTTCTGTGTTGCTGCTTTTCAGTGTTCTTTGTGCCAGTCTTTCACATAGCAGCAGGGTCATAAAAAACATTTTTAACAGGCAAATGCAAATGTTTAAATAATAAACTCCAGTTTCATCACCTGGTGTCAAATGAGAATATTTATTTCACTCAAATTTGAATACTGACAAAATGCCAAATCAATATTTAGTTGATATTGTTTGACTTTTGCACATATGGAAGTCATGTGCCTTAGAAGCTAAAAATTAATATATTATGGGAGAGTATAATCCTGTGTTTCCAGTATAAGACAAAACCAAGAAATACAGAAAATAACACTGAAGACAACAGATACTTAGGAAAATGAGAGAAACATCAAGGTCTCAGGATTTTCACTGTTTATTAAACCTGTAAGGCTTTGGAAGTTCATATAGCTGTAATTCTACTGCATATTTACAAAACCAGTTTCTGCCACTAACAAATGTTTTTTCACCAAGAAGTTGATCCGTGAGATACATCCTTTTTGCCATCTAACAAGAAATAAATGCTTATTAAGGGAATCTGCAAGATCCACCAAAGCAGAGAGAAGTTTTAACTGATGCATAGGGTGTTGTGTTGATTCTTTTACATAAATGTCAAATTCAATCCATGACCTTTTTTATTACCAATAATCTAGATTGCTAATAGGAAAAATAGAACCCATGCAAGAGTTTCCTCCTTTATTTATGATTTAAGCACAGTTTTATCAAATAGCCATGCCTCGAAATAAAAAACATCTGGTTGGCAGAAGTGCCTTGTCAGCAGACAGCAGCAATTACACTGAGGCCAAACAACATCTTAATTAGTTACAAGGCAGGCCAACTGACAAAGAGGGGAGCTGTTCAAAGCTAAATAAATCTGAGGCTAAGTGCATCCTTTTATTCAACATATTCTTCCCCCCCCCGCCTTCCCCCCCCCCTTTTTTTTTTTCGGTTTAAATCTCAGACCAGAAGTTTCACCAGAAGTGAAATCAAGGCTAAACTTTGACTAATAGAATGGACTCCAACAGGAAATGTTGATGTCTATTAACATTTTTGCTTTTAATTTATCTTGCCATAACATATGCAATGAGCCCCAGCTATTTGAATGAATTTTGCTGAGGAACACTGGTGGGATGACAAACAAGGGAGTATTTAAGCAAAAGGCTACTTGCTTAGCCTGACAATCTTGCCATTTTCCTTTACTGTCAATACCTAATATTTGTGGAAGACCTTTCAACCTTGTTTGGCTCTTCCCCCGACTTACTACTCTCTACCACAGCGCTCTATACGTATAGTCTAACTGCTGTTGTGTCAGCATACCATTAAGTCTGAGATGGCTTTTTCCTTTGTTCTGTCCCCCTCAGGACTCACCAAGTGGCTTCCACAAAGTCACTCAGGATCTCTGTGACAGAAACGTGGTTTCTGGACCACAAGCTAGCATACAAACCAGTGCACTCTCCCCTCTCTTCATGGGGAGATATCATCTTATTCTGTTATTATATATATCATATATGTGTCAAAGATAAAAAGACCCAGAGGGGCTTGACACATTCATATTCATTGCCAAATTTCATTTTCAACAAAACCAATGGGATTATTGTAATAAATTGCAAACACAACAAATAGTGGTTTGCCAGGCACTATGTCCATCAAGTGGCTGATTTAGAGTCACAGATTTTATTGTTGGTATTGACTCCCTCTTTGGTTTTGCTTCATCCAGCAAGGGAGTCTTGAAAGCTGTGGGAGTTCTCCTCTGGGACTTGTAACATGTTCTATATTTTCTATTAGTAATCAGGACCTATGTCAGCCAGATAGGGAGTACAGTGTTTTGTTCATGTTGCTAAGGCCCATATGCTTATAATAATTCAGATGTCTAACTTGCAGGTATTTCAATTCATATTAAGATATAAGAAGCATTAAAATTTTGGATCTAAATTTTCTTTATAACTACAGATGAAAACAACCTGTTGTTAGATGATTCTTATAAAGATAATAAAAGGAATCATTTATCATAGAATGACAGAATGGTTTGGGTTGGACAGGACCTTAAAGATCACCTAGTTCCACCCCCCTGCCATGGGCAGGGACACCTTCCCCAGACAAGGCTGCTCCAAGACACATCCAGCCTGGCCTGGGACACTTCCAGGGATGGGGCAGCCGCAGCGTCTCTGGGCAGCCTGTGCCCGGGCCTCACCACCCTCAGGGTGCAGATTTCCTCCTTAGATCTCATCTCAACCTGCCCTCTTTCAGCTTAAAGCCATCACCCCTTGTCCTGTCACTCCATGCCCTTGTCAAAAGTCCCTCTCCAGCTTTCTTGTCGGGCCCTTTACATCCTGGAAGGTGCTGGAAGGTCTCCTGGAGCTTTCTCTTCTTCCAGCTGAACAAGCCCATTTCTCTCAGCCTGTATTCATAGGAGAGGTGCTCCAAACCTCTCATCATTGAATATTTGAGAAGATTAAATTAGCATCTAATTTTTAGAATAAAAATCAACATTTTATCTCATATCTTGTCATCTCTACTTACTTATACAGCACCAAATAATATAGGCTTTGATTTTTTGTTTTGGCAGCATTGCAAATGTAGAGACATTAATCTAGAACCTGAATTCCCTGAGTATCCTGGAATGCAGCATCTTTTATTCAATTCAGATAATGAACGCAATGCCATTTATCTTATCCAGTGTGTCGTGTCTATTCTCCCTCCCCCCTCTTTTTTTTTTTTTTTTTTTTTTTTTTTAAATGATGCAGGAAGGGCAGGAACATAGCTTTTAGTTTACATTTAAAAATATACAGGAAAAAAAATAATAGGATGTAGATGTTGAGAGTATCATTGCCAAAATGAACTGGATGTAAGGGAACTGCCTTCTGTTTCTGATGTTGCTGATGATTTCGTGCCCTTACCAGTGCTCTTACCAGACAGTTAACTCGTAACCACCAGAAATAGTCCTGATTTTCCATTAATTCTGGAGAAAACAAAAAGTGACCCTGAAAAAATGAAACCTGGTTTGCTCAGGTGCATAGGGAAAGTACGGGGTCTTGCTAGACTCTCCCAACTCAAACTCAAAGCCGAGGAACTGGGCACCTTCTATCAGTGTCTTGATTCTGTTTTGCCTCATGGCCAGTGAAGGCAAGAAGCAAAACCAAAATGTGGAGTGAACTCAGAAGTACTTGAATTCTTCAGAATCACATATGGCACAGTTCCTACAGGGACATCTCTCTTTTGTCCCTGTTTCATTCAACACTTTTGTAACAGTGGACACATGGTCACAGGGAGAAAAGAGAAGCTGAGATTAAATGCCGAGGACTCCTAGCACAACTTCCATTCAGCCGCGTGCTTTCGTCCGTGCATTGCTCAAGCATTTGCAGAGGCAAGACTTGAGTAAAACATGTCCCCCTTGACATGTGCATGGTAGTTCATTCTCTATGAATGCACCCACCGTCCCGCAGTACAGTGCAGCCCAGTTACCTCCTGCAGAGCAGTGAAGATGACTCAGCCACTGGCGTGTTGTGTCTAGTTTCCGGATTCCATTTCTGAGCCATTAATGTTATGGATGGGGCAATGTTACGTGGATGCAAAGCAAGTGCATTTCAGTTGTTTGAAGATGTGTGTCCAGTGGGGAAGGAGCAGGGAGAACGATCAGAAGTTTGGTGACAAGACACTGAAAAGCATGGGAGCCATCAGGACGTGTTTGGTCATGTAATGAGTTTAAGTTTTTTACTTTTCCAAGGAGAAAACAAGTGCCATTTTAGGCTTTTTCTTTCTGAATGAGTAAAAAGCACATCTTCCTCCTTTGATGTCTCTTTGGGGATTTCATTTGAGGAAATGGTAGTGGGAGGAAGTTTGAATGTAAGCCTGGATACACAAGCAAGCGTGAGCTCTCAGCCAAGTGCTGAATCCTAAACTATTTACTGTAACGAAGGTATTACCCAGTAGGAAAGTCTGTCAGGCTCAAAGAGCAGCTAAAAGACTAGAGAAAGTGACAACTTATATTTCAGCATTCAGCTTGGGAGAAATGTTTATGGGTAAGAGGTAAGCTCCTACAGCCTTAATCCAAAGACTGTGCTTCAAACCTTGAATTTTTTCTGGCTTCAGCTTAAAGCTATTGCTTCTTCCTAGGCTCAAGAGTTACCTCATTCATGCCTAATCTTTTCATCTTGCATGCTGTATTTCAGTCACCTGTCAGTATTCTTTTTGATATATTGAATAGCTTTCTTGGTCTAATAATTATCTTAGTGCAAGCTATTTTCTCCAGACCTCAAATAATTTCATCCTATGTTAATTCTTTGTGTTGCGTCTAATTTTTCAAATACGGTTTTTGGAAATTTTTATAAGATGCTAGTATTACCAGTGCTCCATGCAAAGTTAAAACCATCATTCTGCTGCCTGTTGCCATATTTATACGTGCAACAATCCCATTAGCTGTGTATGCTAATGTTTTGTTAAAGTAAAAAAAGAAAGACGTAAGAAAGGACTGAAAAGGGAAGCCAAACAACTATTTTCTATTTAATCTTTATCAATGTGTCTTGAGAAATGAAGTTTTAAGTTTTATTTAAGACTTTTTGCAGATAATATCACTTACAAACCACTTTAATGTTAAACTTAGTAAGTCCTTATTGTCTTCACTAATCCACGCATTCGGTTATATGTAACACGTAATTAGCTTCACTGAACGTGGTAGTGGGACAGAGCTGCACGCGGCTGGAACCTGGATCGTCCAGAGGCTCTGTAATTGTCTTTAGTCTCTGTAATGCAAAAAGTAATCAGAAGTGATATGTAGAAACCAGATCTGCTTTCTGATTCTGCTGATTCCAGCATATATGGAATGTAATATAGTGACAGTTAGAAAGTGTGTAGTCACGAGTTTGTTATGATAACATTGCATGCTAAAGGACGCCTAGTTCTCGCACAACAATATAAAGCATCACTCCCTGTAATGCATACGTGTATCTGCTCGTGTTCCAAGTGTCACTGGGTGGGGCCGTAAGGAAAACCAAAAGCAGCTGTGGTGGTGAAACAGGGCAAATAAAAGTTTGAATTATTGTTAACATATGTACCACTGTAATAAAGCCCCAATTTGATCACTTACACGAACACAGCATATTGCTGAATAAACCCCCTCTGGATACGTTTTCATTCCAAAACATGTCATAAGGAAAGATTAACAGTTTTGGAAAGGGATCTCTTCCTTGGGATGAAGATTTCATTTCCTTGCCTGGTACTCCTGGAAACCTTTCAAAAAGCTGAAAGCAAAACAAAAAAATCCTAAGATGGTGTGGTAAAACCTGACCAATTTCTTGTTTAACTAGCGTAGCGATCAAGCCCCAAGGAGCAAACTGCAAGCAAAGCATAATGTTCTGGTCTTGGGAAGGCCAATTTTTCCCTGTGAATTAGGCTAAAAAACTTAGGCATTACTGCACTTTGGGAAGTTTGCAGTTTTGAAAAAAGGTCTTCTAAGAAAAAATTTTTGCTCTGCTATAAGGAAATGGTCTAAAACAATTTTCTCAAAGAGATTTGTTTCTCTTGTACAGGATCGAAAGAATTTCACTTTCACACCTGCCTTCTGCCCTTTTATTGCAATTCTTAGAGAAATGTTTCAGTCTTTCTGGTTTTGCCCTTCAGTAATATCTCACTGCCCAAATCCTGCCCCAACACTTGTACCACGCAGGTCATAAAAACAAACATGCATCTAGTGACAAAGCCCAAATAATTTCAGGAGATGAATGAGAACAACTTCTGTTAGTGGGACTGCAGGATTTTTAAAACCCACTGAAAATCATGTTTAGTCAGTTTGTCAGGAGGATATTTGAGACCCCAGCATGGCCTCTTTGTTGAACCATATTGCTCTCCAATTCTTCCTCACTTACAAATCAAGTAACCACCTTCTCATGTAGCTCATTCTCACTAATGCTTAAGAAGAGCAAAGATAAATTACTCTTGTGAACTAGTTTTATAGAATGAACTGTAGCCAAAGGAATGAAATGCGAAGTTAATTACTGTCTTCCAGGCAAGCTGGTTTTCAAGGGCTCTTGTAAAGCTCCTGCCAGCCAGAGTGTAACCACGAACGGTGCAGGAGATGTTCCTTTTGAGTGGGCTTACTGCAGCCATTTCAGATGCGCGACCTGGTATAAAAAATAAGAGTACTATGCTTAATTGCCATTAGAACTGTGGTACTGCATTAGCCCTGATCCAGAGCACAGCGGAGCTCAGCAGATTTTAGTGCAGCCTTTGGAATGATAAAGGGTGAAGAATGCACTGAATGGAGGAGCAGAGAGGGTTTGGGCAGGCACGCTGGAACGCTAGCACTGTTTGTGTACGTAGCTCGTCCCATTTTCCAGTAATGATGCAGCTGCACTTTTGCTAGCAGCAGCATAGTTGGGCTAGCTACCTAGTAATTAATAGATATATGAATTTTAAGACCAGAAAAGACTGTTGTCATCATCTAATATGATCTGTTGTGTAATTTCTCTCTATTCATTCCTGCCTCAGATTCGGTAGTGGTGCTGGAAGTGGAATGTGGTCTTGCATTAAGACCTCATCTTTTGCTGTTTCTCATTATTTCCAAATATATAAGCCTATACTTGAGTACAATGAAACATATTTTTTTTCTGCATAAACCTAAAAAAGCAACTCATATTTTTTGTAAAAGGTAATAAGTACTGTTCATTATTCTCCTTGTTTCCTTCCGTTTCTGTTATAAATTCTCTCCACTTTCTAACACAGTTTATAGTTGTTGCTATCAGTTTCTCTTATTTCATCTATGCTTTTTGTAGAATTAGCTGTATGATTACTTTTGCATCCCTAGTGTTTTATAAATGGTTTTATCAGTTTTTAACTAAATTAACATTCTTTACTGTTAGTGAGATTGCATTATTTTCCCAATAAGTAAATGTTCTTATATAGTTTGCAAATATTACTCACATTTTTCTTTTATTTCCTCTAAGCTTTTTTGTCTTATAATTGTTTTTGTCATAGTGAAATTGTCTGCTTTAAAGCAGCAAGTATGTGTATTATTAATTCAGCCTTTATTTTCTCAAAACAAATACAATCAACTATTGTTTCACTACTAATATTCTGTTTCACTACTAATATTCTAACACTACTAATTTTTTTATTATTAAATACATTTATTTTCACTTCTCAAAAATTCCACTACGCCAGATACAGTAGTTTTTGAGGGAGAAAATGATTGGTATCATTTGTAAACAGGAATAATTTTTTGTTTGTGTGTTTCTGGCAGCATGAAACACTCAGCAGACAGTACAAAGATTGAAATAATTCACTGTAATACATTTTTCCTACCCATTTCAAACAAATGTTTAAGAAGTAAACATTTATTTCTCTGGTGTGAGGAACGATGAGTTCTGTAGTGTGGGGAAATATGATATATGGGGTAACAATTCCAATACATGATGATGAGAAGGCAACACTGGCGATCAGTGATGGCATCCTGTATAACAGCTCCTCCCTTGGGTCATAAGTGGGATTGAGCTCTTGAGCTTCAGAGCTGAAAACCTAATTCCTTACCTCCTGAATTAAAGAAGTCTTGCTGCATTTTCAGTAGTAAAATCTTACTTCCCATCAGCAAAGTAACAGCAAGGTAACTAACTGCAGGACGCACGTTGTACTAGAGCAGGTAGCGTTGATACAAACAGGATGCTTTTTCAGCAGCGTTATTCCCGAGTAGAAAAGAGGAATCTGTTGAAAACATAAGGGCAAATCAAAATGGAAAAACGAAACTGTTTTAGGAGCACACAATGTGTGTTATTTGTCCTGTAAGTAACTACTCAGAGTAGGCCTGTTTGCAGAAGCAGACTAATCCTTAAGCCAAAGCAGGCAACAGAGGAGCTGGGGGCAAAGCAGAGAGGCGCGTGCTCTTTGTGCAGCACCTCGCTGTCAAACACAGGCTGTTCCGAAAGGGGCCACCAGCTTCACCTGGGTAATCTATCTTCTTTTCCTTTATCACGACTCAGAATGATCTCAGTCAAGAACTGTTTGTGTATGGCTGTAGACATGGTATGTCTTTTGTTTTCTGTATATCACAGCTGAATCCTGTACTTGTGGCTAATTGGTTTACTTCCATAACTTATTGCATGCTCTTATAAAAGAGAAATGTAGATGGTCACTCTCCTACAAAGTGCCACTGAGATCTCTCTGGAGACTTTATTGCCATTATTTTTCTTAGTCCAAAATAAGATATTTTGAATTGAAAAATGTGTATTTTGATTTTTGCTATGTGGTGTAGTCATAAGGGAGGAAATAGTCTCACGTTTTTTTTGGATGGCTGTGATACTTGCATGTGGTACAGCAGAAATTCTCCTGTTCATGGCCCTAAATCTCCTCCCCTGTGTGTACACACCAAAATTGCAGCCGCAGTCTGCAGGGCACCTTCCTGCCAGTGCCAGGGACCGACCTCGGTCCTGAAGGACCTCACTGAAATCACAGCTCTTCTGCTGTCCTGCCTGCCCCGTCATGACGACCTTACAGCCGTAGGCATGGTAAGCAAATAGGCATCCAAAAGAAGGGGACAGGCATTTCATGCTAAAGAGATGGCTACTAGCAAAAGGCGTGTTGTTGCCTGGAATGGGAAACTTCAGTTTTCTCTTTCTTCCTTTGTTTGAAATGGGGCATTACATATCAGTAATGGCAGAAATGATACCTCAAGTTTATAAAGCATGGGGACTTCTTTGGGAATCAAAAAAGCAGTGAAATTCAATACTATTTCTTGGTCTATATATTATTTTCTTTTTATATTCTATCTCTTTCCATGTACACTCATCCTCCTCCTCTATCCGTATAAATTGTTAGTAAGCTATTTATCTGTGTCTATTTGTCTTTCTACTGGGTACTGAACATTTAGAATCTCCTTTGCAACACTGACCTGTCTGAAGGGGCTGTGGATGTTTTACTAGGATTCTTTGAATCTGAACCCTGTGAGAGGAGGAAGAGACAGCAAGCAGAAGCTTTCATGTGTCTCACAGCTGCCTTCCTATCAGAGTCAAGATCTGATTTCATTCCTGAAAGGTCCTATTGTTTTCATTGAGGACTGTGAAATAGTTACTTGTTGAGTGACAGTGAGTGGAAGGGCAGCTGGGCAAGCAGGGATGGTTCTCCCTGAACAACTCACAGCTGTGCACTGGGATGGCAGATGTGAGGATTTGACACCCCCTTTCCCCCCAGGACCGAGTATGGGAAGCTGCTGTTGTCAGCCTGGATTAGTCTCTGCATGGCAAATACCTTTCCAGATTGAATAACCTCCACTTTCTCAAAGAGACAGTCAGGTGCTCTTTTATACAAGTTATTCCCAAAAGGAATGTATGTCAGATTTCTGATCCAGGTTATTGACCAAAAAGAAAAAAAATCATATAACATGGTCAGAATAATGCAAACAGTTGTGGCTGAGAATGTATGCACAGATCAGAGAGGTTCGATAAGCAAATGGCTGGTAGCACATGTAACTTCTGTTTTGCTTGACTCTAGGAACCACACTTAGCATCTTCAGCCTGGTTTTATGAAAGTAACTTCTGCACACAACTGTAAGATTTCTGGCATTTATTAGTTTGTCCGTAGCTGTTCAAGTGACTAGTCCTTTGTCCTTTCCAGTGGGACGCTATTCTACTAGCTTCCCAGCATTATTCCCAGCAGTCATACCAGGATTTCACCTTGCTTTGTTTAATTTAATTGCTCTGGAATTTATCTTGTTATGTTTTCACTGAGCAATACCACACCTTTTTTTTTTTAATACATTACACAATTAAGTTTATAACTTACTGTTTGTTTTCACATCTCTCACATTAGTTATTGGTTGGCTGAATACTGAGCCTAAAGTTAAAGTTTGGGGCTTTCTGAGATTTGGACTGATTAGTGGGAGGGTAAATATCCACAAAGTAAAAGAGCTACAAATACCACTCAAAGCTTCTGCAACAAATAAGGAATACATTTTAAGGGAACAGTTCAAAGTTCCAAGGTCTCACAATCAAAATTGATAGACAAGACAGGAATAGAAGAGAGACCAAAATCTATTTCACATCTGTTTTGGAAATGAACAAAGTGGTAGACAGCTGAGAGCTTCCTCAACTTGCACTTCGTATTATTCTGGAGTTGGAGTTTGTGGGAAAACGAGAGTTAGAAACTGAGCAGCTGCTAATGTTGACGAAGGGCCTTTTGTCATGATCGTCATGTTATACCCTATTCAGGGGTCTCGTGTTAGAAAAAGTGAGGAGTGAAAATTGCATCGCATGTTATAGAGCCGTCTGCCTGTTGTCCCCACGCAAGTGGACGTATCTCATGCAACGTGTGGCTTGAGAATGTAACACCTTCACCTGCAGGAGCTTCACAATTCAGTGACCACCCAGCTGCTTCTCGCCATGAAGAGGGTACAGTTCCAGACTACGACTAACCACAAGCTCCATACTTGAAAGAATCTTAATGGTTCTAACATAAGAGTGGAGGCCAACCATTGTGGAGTCAGGGGTAAAGGCAGACCCTGAACTTAGGTGATACTGCGTTCTGTTGTGACAGAGCTTGCTTCCTCTGTCATTTGTCATTCCGGTGTACATACATGCGCTGTTGTCGGTACAGTATGTCATAGCAATAGTGTTCTGTACTTTTTTTTGAGTTTGGGTATGTCAATGTAGTAAACATTATGTTGCCCAGGTCTCTGTCCCACCACAGTAAATCCTTTTCCCATTTGACAGATGGGGAAATTTTGTTGAACAAAGATTAAATGGTTTTCATGTTCTGCAGCACCTGGGCAGCAGACATGACGGAAGAATACTGATTCTCCGTGCTTTACTATTACACTCTGTGATCTCTACTCTGCCCTCTGCTAAGCCATAGAACCTCCTATGATTTCTGAGGCAAAGCTATTTTCTAGTAGACTTTCTCAGCTTAAACTGGTAAAAAGAAAAATAAGGCTTATGCAAAAGAATAGGTAATTATAGGAATAAATTAAGCTGTGGGGCTCACGGTGGGAAGATCATCAAATCTTTATTTCCTGTAACAGCGTGTTCTTATACTTCAGCAATAGGATATTTGAGAAATGGTATAAAGCACAAACTCCAGCTGCTCTCTCCTAGACAGAGGAATGCTCCAGAAACACAGCCAGTGGGTGGCCCAGGTTGTGTCACTTGCCATACGGATGTTTTAAGCAAGCAGGCCGTGGCTAGTACCTACTGTGGTGACTCCCGTATTGCTGGGTGTTTAAAGGCACCACAAATGGCAAGCAGCCATGTCTAGACCTTGGGGGTTCAGAGAGAACTGATAGGAGCAGCACAAGCTGTCATTTGGCTGGGAGTGGGAACAATTGCATTTTCTGAAAGCTGGTCTTAGTTTTATAGGGAGGGAGTTCCTGTTGGGAATGAATACCATTTGCATGCTACTTTACCCTGGCCATCAACAGCCCGTAGTTATTTGAAGTCTATAAATAAATTAGAATCATAGAATCATAGAAAGGTC
>KL271779.1:4076-24200 GCA_000699545.1 Podiceps cristatus | reverse complement strand
AATTCATTGACATTATCTTTTCTCTTCAACTCAGTCCTTAAAATCTCTATCTTCACCTCTGATATTAGCTCACCAATCTCTCTCTCCCTTTACACTGAGTGTTGTAATTTGAACTGCGGATATTAGGAATAAAAAAAAAAAAAAAAAAAAAAAAGGTGGAACTATGAACTGAAAGCAATAATAAATTTCCTTCATTTTTGAGAGAGGAGTAGAAAAATAATTTCATATTAGGAACTATGTGCTCAAATTGGCATAATTTTATGTCACTAGCTTTAATTTACTCCCTAAAGAGTCATAGGTTTGTTTTTTTCTGGGGTTTTTTTGAGGGGCAGATGTTGTTTGGATTTGTTGGGGTTTTTTGTTGTTGTGGTTTGTTTTGTGTTTTTTTTTTTTTCCCAATCCAAATAATCCTACATGTAATAAGGTCTAAGAAGCAACTTTAAACCACATACCTGTACGTTCTTACATAGTTTCTATGGAATCTAATCACGCTAAATTCCTTCTATAGGCAGAAAAACAAATCTCTTGTGATTCAGTCTACCTACAATGTGAATTATCCTTTGGAGAGGGCTTTCTTATTTGCCTGACAAGAAAGGGGTGCCTAGCATAAGTAGGTTCCAAAGAAAGTGAATTAGTTAAGGTCTGGATTCATGCTCTTAAGTAGAGACATTGAGAGCCATTGAGTAAGTCCTTAAAATAAGGGAAAATGAACCCAAGTGTTAACATGCAGGCAGTTCAATGTGTGCACTACGCCATTGTTTGCACTTATTTTCTTACCCAATATAACAGCTGCCAAACTTAGCACCGTATCAGACTAGCGACTTCACTGTGCATCACAGCTCACCTTTCCAGCTCTGCTTAAATTTCCTCATTTTCAAACACAAACATTCTACTAAATACTGGTGTTTTGACAGCCCATCCTATGTGGGAAACAACCTAATTGAAGGGAAACTGTAACACCCAAACTCATTGAACTCTCTCTGCTGCTCTGTCAAGAAGATGACGAATATGGAGTTATACCCTGGTGTTCTATGGGAGTACAGACAAGGTGCTCTGCTCAGTATGCTGCACTGCAGTATCATGCCAGGCTGCTACCTGTCCTTTCTCTATGAAACAGGGGACTTGACAGGAGGAAGTGAGTTGTTCTGCCATAATGAGATGAACCATATCCTAGACAGAATATACATTCAATTCACCTTTTCCTAGATGAAATGCAGTTTTCTATTTGTTTTTGATTTGATGTTTGTCTTTCAACATTTTATGAAACCTTTCAGATCTATGGCCAGAGAAAGAGAGATTGGCCTATAAGTCTAAGCTACTCTTGTATGAAGCCTCATCTGAGTATTGGAAATGACAGAATGATTCAAACCAACATTAATTCCCAGATTCTTGGACAAATAAAAGTGCACTGCTTGTCAGACAATGATTTACTACTGTTCTACCTAACTCTACACTTTGAATTCTTAGTTTTCCCTTATAGTAAAGAGAATCCAGCTTCTTTTCTTTCTAAGCAGAGACAATGCCAAATTCCCCTCAATCACTTCCAGAGAAATAAAATGTATACATAAAATCTGTTCTAGTGTATCTGGTGAGGCTTTCTTACAAGAAAATGTCTTTTTTTTCCTGCTCTTCATGCTAAGGATTTAATTTATATTCTATGTAGTCCTGACAGCAGTTCCCATTAGTAATTATCTGTATGCTTTATATAGAAAGACAATAAATTCTCTGTTTTTCAGAAACGAGAAGAGTGAGGCATAAATTGAGGAATGGCTTGGCCAGAGTTATTCAACTTATTCACCACCTTGGCAGTACAGGCAGAGCCTAAGTGCAGTACTATCCTTCTTACCGTAATGGAAACAGTTGCTTAAGAAAAGATTAACTTCTTTCAGTCCCATGGCAAAGCTGTCAGTAGGGGCGGGGGGGGAAAGGAAAAGAAAAAAAGTAAATATCAAGTTTTCGAGTCCTTTTATATATATATATATATCACTATGAAAGAACTTCTTTAATTGTTTCCCCCAAAAAACCTTCTTTTTTTTTTTTTTTTTTTCTTTTTTTTTGGGGGGGTCAGCACCACTGCATTAAAATTAAATAATAATTAGTAATTAAATTCACAGTGGCAAAGAAATTATAATAGCCATTAACGTTTTGGTTCTTTAAAATTACTGTAATAGTTGTGCATCCTTATCTTCAGCTCTGCAAACCTTTTTGCTGGGCATATTTGAAGATTAGTGTAAGCACCTTCATGAAGTGTCATTCAAAAGGAGATGAATGTGGATGGCAAATGTGTAAAGGAGTAGCAGCAGAGTTCTGTTTTCAAAAGCTAAAGCTCTTGAATATGTTTAAAAAATGCTTGTAATATTTTTCCAAATTAAAAACAAACAAACAGACCTGAAAAAATAGAGCTCAGCTATGTTCAATTTTGCTAGTTTAAAGGGAATTTCAATTTGAATTGAATGGTAGTTCATGATAGCTTACAAGTAATAATTCTTCCAATTGCTGTACTGTAGAAATCAGAATTATAGAATCATAGAATCGTCAAGGTTGGAAAAGATCATCAAGTCCAACTGTTATCCCATCGCTGCCAAGTCCATCTATACCATGCCTTCAAGCACCGCATCTATCCGTTCTTTAAATACCTTCAGGGATTGACACTCAACCACTTCCCTGGGCAGCCTGTTCCAATGCCTGACCACCCTTTCGGTGAAGAAGTTTTTCCTAATATCTAACCTAAACCCCCCCTTATCTATCCAAAACCTGCCCTAAATGAAAAAGAACAGTTGAAAATGACAGTTGGAGATTAAAAAGCCATAGAAGAAAGGCTCTGTAGGCTCTTTGGGTTCGTCTTTTTTTATGTATATTCCCATGGCGGTCATACCCTTTCTAGAAGATAGGTCAGAGATGCTAGGTTGGTTTGAAATATATGGAAAGCATTTGATCAAACAGAGATGTTAGATGACTGTAAGTCATCAGGGCTGCACAGCATCTGCCTTAGATATCTGACAACCATAAAATGTGAAACTGCAAAACTGGTGACCAATGTGTGTGTAACCCATCATTAAAAAGAGCTAGAGTGAGACGACAGTAATTTCAGCATTGTTATCACCAATCTGACAAAAGGAGTGACCAATGAATGTCTAGGCTTTTTCAACTAAACTTCATCATGAATAAACATAAACCAATGCAATTAGGGAAAACAATAACTAAAAATTGCTGAAAAACGCCCATGTGATGATGAAATCAGATCTGGCAGCTGCAACCAGGGAAAGCAATTTCGGACCCCAACAGAGTCAGTGCTCTGAAATCAGTCTGTAGTGGCAGAAAACAAAGCCAACAAAATCATGGGTGTCATCAGGAAGAGTATAGAGAATAACATAGAGGATAATATTTAACCTTGGTCTGGCCCAAGGCTTGTGTGGGAAATCCAAGACAAAGAACAGAAACACTTTGAGGTCTCTGCAGCCTTTAGTTCCTGGAGCAGAAACTTAACCTCTGGCTCACCTTCCTTTTCTTCTTAAAATATGATCTGCTGAAAAGGGGATAAAATGATAATTATGGTGATTAAAATGAACTGTGCTTTTGGAAATGTTTTAGTGTAGCATGAAAGAAGTAGGAGATCAAAAGTACACGTGGTTGCTGTGCCAAATGATTATAGATATTTTGCTGGTTTGAATACCAATTCAAACACAGCTTCCACATAGAGATATAAATGTCAATAAACTTGCCTAAAATCTTACGTGACTAATGAGTATTTTGGAAGTACAAGAAAAGTATCTATAAAAGAAACATTTTTATTTTGACTCTAAATATATTCATAGGCCTTTCCCTTAGAAACAATTTGCTTCTAGACATTTCCTGCTGTCAGGTCATTCTGCGATGTATTGTACACTTTCACATTCTTTGTTGTCAACACAAAGCCTCTAAATGAACAAGCATCATTCCTGTACATACCGAGTAGGTTTTCTCAGAATTTAACACACATCTGCAGCTAGAAGACAACACCAGGCTACTTTGTCTATGCTCTTAAATCGTCCCATACTGAAACATACATTAGTAAGATCAAGGAGTAGCTCGTTTCATTACTCATTTAGAACAAATTACCCAGACAAAGAACCATCCTCTAAACCAACAGGACCTATGCATCTAACTACCTTTATAAATCCAAGAATCAGTCTTTACCTCTACAAGTCTCAAATGAAGCAGGACATTAAGTTACCAAGATGTCAGTTAAATATTCAACAGTTTATAAATGTGGACTATAGAAGACAAAATCAAACATTTCTTTATTCTTTTTCTGCAAGGTTTCTGGTTACTGGCTAAAGAATAATCATGATAGTCTTTTGTCTTGCAGTTCCCATTAAAAAACCTGCTTCATTAAACATCTAATAATGATTCTTCTTTTGTCCTGACATAAAATTTTCAGATGCGAGGGATTGTTGTTCTTGTGACCTGTCTATATAAATCACTTAGAAATTCAGTCTTTTTCTACAGATTCTAAGACAACTTCTCCAGGAAGCCTTTCTCAGGTAGGTCTTTTAAATTTGTTTGAGCTATGTAGCTACAACTCACCTGTGGTTATCACCTGATGGCAGCCATTTCAGATAAAAAGTGATCTACTTTCACAGCTGTCTTATTAGAAACAGTGAAGAGATTTACTTTTTCCTTTTGTTAAAAATGGAACCAGGAATTAATTAAATAAGGCACAAGGGCAACTATAAGCGTGTTAGAGTTTAGTTCCAACTTAAAAGTGGATCAAATCAAAGTTAGAAGCAGAACAATTTAAGGAATTAAGGGAGATGATAGCGACTTATAGAAAAATTACTTGAGAGAATCAGGGAAGAAATTACTACACTAAAAGATTAAATAAAGAAAGAGAAGGATTGCATAATATATGAGGATTGTATAATATTTAGAATACTGCTGAATTGCCATAAGTTATAGTGCTAGAGAATTCATCATTGCAACTGCTAGAACAGATTTTTCAAATGCCATTCCTCTGTCCCAGAAGAGTAAGTCCAACACGAATTTTCACTCCAGGATAGGTAGTAAAAAAGCTACAAATGTTTTTATCTTCCTTGTTCTTAGGTCAACCTTAAGATTCGGTAGCAGCAGTTGAAGGTAGGACAGAGGTGAGTCCCAATGAATAAGGTGGGAGACAAGCAGAAATATCAGTCCCGATGTTGTTCCAAAACAGTTCTTCACCTGGTGTGCAAAAAGTTGATCCACACACAAAGTTGAGATATTTATTTCGTGTCTGCTCAGGGCTGGAAGAAACTAGTTCCCAGAATAAACTAGTAAACTGCATTAAATTCACTGAGACTTGTGGTAGCAGAAGTCTTTCTTGTCAGGGATCCCAGTGAAAAAAATTTTTTCTGTCATAAGAGAAGTTGAGTGGCAGTTATTCCAAATTGTTGCAATGTGATGAAATATTTGTTACTGAACCTGAATACACATTCAGTGTGTTAAACATGAGTATTAGACAGTTATCTTATTCATCACTACAGTAACAATATTGAGGTTGGGCATGTAAATCCTTCCCTGTATCTTATTTTCTTTATTTACATTCTTTCTCTGAGTCACCTAATTGGTGTCAAAACTAAGAACCTGTATGCCTATCTTATATTGATTATGCTTATTATATTGATTAAGATTACATGATTTTAAAAGGTATGATCATGTGTATTCTATTGATTATTTTTGTGTGCATTTACATTTTTTCAGGGAGAATATGTTTCACACAAATGCAGTAGCTGAAGAATTCTTTTTCATGAAACATAATTGGAAAGTTTGAATAGGATTTGTTTTCTTTCTATTTTTTGTTGTAAAATTAATATCAACTAAACAAAATGTAGTAAGTTTACACCAGTTTTGAAGGGTAATTGTGCTGTAGCATTTTTCCAGTGGTAAAACTGGAAACTGAGTAATAATTTAAAAAAAAAAAATAAATAAAAAAAAAAATACATATGTTAGAATATTTTTAAGGGAAAAAATGTTGTAAATTTGAGAGAAATTCTGCTTTTCTTCTTCAGATCTATTTTAAAATGTTGATTCTAGAGATACTAGAAACATTTATTCCTTTTTCTAAGTAAATCTCAGTTTGTACTTCTAGGTTATTTAGGGATTACTGTTGAAAAGACTTTAGATATGTATTTGTGCACACTCATGAACCATATGCAATGCATTTTCCTCTGTATTTGACCACACAAGTATCTAATCTTAGAAGGCAAATATACTCCAAAATGTATATTATTCTAGACCATAAATCACCTTTTAGATTTTTAAGTACATAGACTTTAAGTTCATAAGCAATCAGTAGATTATCTCAACTTTTGCTGGTGAATAAAAAGTATGATTGAGCATAAAATGATAACTTTTTTTTTTTTTTTTTTTAAATTAGCATCAAATAACACTATCTACAAGTAAGCACTCTTGTGTTTAGTGCTCAGCAAATGGAAAGCAAGCAAGTAACAAACACCTATCTAATCCTAGAGTATCATGAATCAAAATGTGAGAAGAAGGAGATAAAAAAAGTCAAGCAAGAAGTTTGTGAAAACTGGGAAGAAAATTTTGGTATTATAGGTGACACTAGACTGTAGTAGGCAGTTAACTTAGTATACAATTGCTTTTTGCATGTTTGGATTTCAAAGGAGTATGATCATTCTAGATGGTTACAAGGCGCTTCCTTCACTGTTAAAGGCAATATAAAAAGAAAATTGTGGATACTACTTAAAAATCTAAGTGGACAACGACAATTGGAATTACTGGTATAGAAAAGGTCAGTCAGGTTTTTTTTATATCTTAAGAAGGGGATGATAGGAATAACTACCTTGTATTCATTTCAATTCTATGTATTACATAAAGAGAAGGCAAAGGAGGGATGTACTGCTATTGTTAGCATTGGTTATTATAGCATCAATTTTCAATTTGTTTCCATAAATTCTGCTAGAAGTAGGAACTTCCATTCAAATGAATGCAATATTTTGTGTATATGGAAGTAATACCTACTCTGCCTTGCCATACCTCTGTAACAAAGTTAAAGAAAATGGAATGAAATGGCTGCAGAAGGTTATATTTTCTTGTTCTTCCACTGCTGGGACTGCTCAGCAAGAAAAAAAATGGAAGGATGTCAGGCCCATTTTCTCATTAGCCTACTGAGAAACAGATGTGAAAGGGTTCAGCTGGTTAATTTTTCAGCCAGCAGGCATTGTTACAATTCTACTAGCAGGCATAGAAAATAACAATGAAAAAATTAATAACTATAGATCAGCTCTGTTGGCTAGAAGGTTATCAGTATGCTGGGTTGATTATCAATACACTTGCACAAGAAACTGATGGATTAAGTAATTTGCGGGTTATTTTATTGCAGTAAATTCAACTCAAAATAAGAAGAATCAAATTAAAAATAGTAACTTGTTTCCATCAGAAGATTTTTATTTTAAATAATTAAACAAACAAATAGAGATATTGGATGGTGTCCTATGTTAATGGTGCTACTCAGATGTCTTTGTGTCATGAAAGATCAAAAAAAGCATATTCAAACAATTAAGTCACTTCAATAGGGACTTGAGTATCTTTTTATACTTATTGGTTTGTAAAAAGCATGAAGAAGATTTAGAAAATGTTTTCTGATTCCTACATTTCAAATGTACACTAATTTCCATTGGAGTCACTTTCAAACATCTAAAATGAGAAATAGGTTTTGTTTTGAAATGCATAATGTTTTGAATGTCAAGGTCTGACGATTCTTTTGTGGAGATACTTGCACATTTGGACATTTTTTATAAGGAAGTGTACACAGAGATTTAGGAAACTGCAGAATATGACTGGACTCTCCAGATAGGGAGATGAGCTGGAACTGGTGATAGATCTTGTCAGGTTCATAACTTCCAGCTTTTTTTTCTGCTCAATTTAAGACTTAAGGGGAAAGAGGAGGGAATCTTTATTCATGTCTATGTCTCACCCAATAAGGTCAGGACAAGGCCAGGGCATGTACTCAAACCAGATCAGAGAGCCTGAAGTTATTCCAACACAGTAGTAGGGGAGTACCCTGCGTTTTTCAGTTTCAAAGGTCAAGATGACTCTTTGTTCACTTTGAAATTATTATATTTCTTTGCTAAAACTTTGGAGTCACAAATAAATTTGAAAAGAGTTTGTTCTTCTATGAAATTAAGTACAGCAATGAGCCTTTTCATAGCTTGAAAATACAGAATGCTGAGAATAATAATGTGCAACAATTATGTAGAGCAGTACTTCAAAGCATTTTATTAACATTTCATCCACTTCTAGAACTGCTTTTACATCCTCTACCAGCATTAAAAAATAATAATAAAACCTGTACCTATTAAATTACATATTCTCATTTTGCTCATCTATTAAATGGTGCTGAAGTGAAAATACCTAATACAAAGAAAAAAGTTATAATGAACCATTCAAAAATTAAAAAAAAAAAATCCACATCCTCAACCTGGCTACACTGAAAACTTGATGAACTATTTTGAAAGTCAACAAACACAGACTCTAACAGACCAGCTAAGTAAATGTATTGTAAAATTAAGGACCTGTTATTTAGGAAAGGTGAACTGTAAAATGCTAAATGTACTAAAGCACTGTAATATGCTTTGGGTAATTGATCCAGGCAATCAGGTCAATGTAACCAACTTCAGAACCATAAGACAACAAGATCTAAACTAAGAATAAATCTGGAGAGGCTGTATAATGAATAAATAATTTGACTCTACATATTACTTGTGATAGTATTATATGATCTTTGAAAAGAAAAAGAGGACCAGGAAAGTTGAAAGCAAAAGCTCCATAATACAAAACCCAAAGGTATGCAGATAACTTACAGGTAAGTATTTTTTTTCTAGGTAAAACATTTTGGTCAGTGCTAAAGAGATCAGACATATTGGTTTTTACCAGTTCTAAATTTTCTAATTTGTACTTAAGGTAAAATGATTAAACTTAATATTTGCAAATGCATTCCTTTCTAAATATGTTTAAGGCCACATCCACAAGTGATATGAGACAACGTGGGGCAATACAAGCTTGGCACTGAGAATTCTGCACAAAATTCTGAGCCACTGTTTTTGTCTGAATTAAATACAGAGTTTAGATTTAACCATTATTTCATGGATTTCATGAACTATTTTTTAGGGGTTTTTTATAGGTTTCTGTTTGCTTCCAATCTTAATTGATTTTCCTAATTGCTTTCCATAGCTGTAGTTGCTCTAATTAAATCCCTATCCAAGTAATCATGATGATCTAATTAAGATGTTCTAGTTAATCTCTATCTGTAGTAGTTTTCTTTAGAAAGGAACTTTATGTAAGAAAGCTTTAATCATTTGTAGGCTCTCATGGATCCTGATCTTTACTTCCTCCAATTTAATCTTCCTCACAGATAATTTTTCCTTCAGACTTAAGATCTCAAAGTATGCAAGTAATCCATAGTTTCTGTTCCTTGTTCTTCAAAGATCAGCAATTGTGTTCTCACAGCAATATGTCCTCTGTTATGATAGCAGATTCCTAGGGTTTTGCAAATGGAGCTTTGGTGAAAGATTTACCAAGGATTTAGTGTTTAATTGTATTTTAAGTGTATATTCAGCAAACTTCAGGATTTCTTAGGTATGAAATGGGCTTTAAATCACAGTGGCATGTTAAAAAAATAAAATCCTTATGAAAATGGACATTAATGTAGTTTAAAGACTTTTTGATGCAGTATTTATATAATACAAGAATGATTACAACTATGCAAATGTTATACTTCTATTTCCACACAGAAAACCCATAGAATAAAAAAAGTGAATAGCATTTGGTAGAGTAATTTTTGAGAATTTCAAACCTGTATCTCTGGTTAATTCATAAAACAGAGCACTACCTCTGTCAAAGAATCTAATGTTACTGCAATGTGATTGAGTGGGTGACCAGGACTGGGACAAGCACAGTAGTGTGTAAACATTAGTTAACTCTTGGGTTGCCTTTTGATCTGAACTAGCTAGTCCAACAAAACTCAGTGTAATTCTAGAGACAGATGACTGCAAGCATCACTTTCAAAAGGCAACATTAGTGAAACTACATTTGATATTGGATTCAACACCTTACAAAATCTTTAAAACTGTCTTCAAATACTATCGCAACAGTGGTTGCATCCTTAACATCTCATCCTTCTTCCAAATTCTTTGTCGTGTATCAAGAGACAAAGGAATGGCTTAAAGCTGCCGTTCTTGGAGTTTTCAGCCAAATCACGACTTGTGTCCTGAAACACTCACAGACACAAAAGAAATCCACTCAAACTGTTATGTAATAAGTATATTAGGACCTGGGAGCCCCAGTTATAAATGTTATGTATTACAAATGTATGTATTACATATATGTATTACAATTACATCTGTTATGTAGTAGCAGATGCCAGGTACTCTGTTCCTTTTAGCCTGAGGACTGGGGATCTTTCTTTGGGACAGAGTCATTTAGCAGTGTGGATCTAGCCTCTTTTATGCACTCTCCCATAAGAACTGCTTCTATACCGTTTCTTGACATAACAAAAATGCTTGCATTTTAAGGATAGACTTCCTGTCACAGAAATGCTGAAAGCCACACTGAAATAGGAAGGATAACTGTTCCCTGAAGCAAAATGGATTCACTTAAAATTATCAGAAGTATTGCCACATTATTCTGCAATTTCTTCTGACTGCAGAAGAAGTATCTAACCATATATAAAAAAAAGTCTTTAAAGGCTTTCATTGGATCAGATACTTCTGTGTGTCATACGCATCATTATGCATGTGTAATGATGGTTTCCCTGTGGTAAACTAAGAAAAATGATACAAAAAGAAGTATAGCTTACTTCAGAAATCTATCATTCATTATGTCACTTGTCTTTTTTCCCCCATTGATTATGAAAGCTGAACATTAGTATGAGATTCTATTTCCCTTTCTGAGCCCACTTCCTGAAAATATTTGGTTTTAAACTTAAAACAATATGGAATTTGAATGTATATGTCATCACATCTTAAGGTTATGATTCTCAATTTATTAGTTATTTATTAGTTTACTTCTACACACTATTTTAATGCTCCGGTTTTCTGATAAATAAAGAAATAGGAAAAAAATTTGTTCATTTTCTTGTTTAGAAAAGCCATTTTTAACAAATATAGAGAGAAACTAAACTCCAGACTATATATGCTAAATACAGACATCTAAATGTGTCTGCACAGGTGCCCTAGGATATCAACTTAATCCCCTGAAGGTATTCTAGATGGGGACTAGTCTTTTATAAGTCTTTAGCCATAACTGTCAGCTCTGTTCAGATGTTTCAGACATGGAGAGGCAAACAGAGCATATAATCAAGAAGTTATGACTCAGTTGCTGAAACATAAGAGTCCTGAGCCATTCGAGAAGCTTTAAAATATGCAGTCTATGCTCTAAGAGGCTGGAAGGTAAGGAGCAGAACCTATATAAGACATGAACCTTTCTAAAGAACCAGCTGGAGTTAGGTGGATTAGTCTAGTGCTTTTAAATTGACACTGGGTTTCTAAGTTTGTACAATTTCACAACACTTTATGATGTTTTAAACAGTGCTAAAAAACTGTCTGAAGACCTCTTCTACTGACTAAATGCAGGGACTTGATTCAGCTTCTTAACCTTGGACATGTACGAGATTTAAAATATCTTAAGATATCTGGACTGTTCTTCAGGTGCCACTCCAGGGAGATATCTGATAGCCTTAAGCAGAAGGCTCTGATATCCTGTGGCATCCCAGGTGGCTTTTGTGTGTCGACTACAAATCAAGTTCTTTTAAACTCTGTTGGCCATAATGACAGCTCAGATATCTAGCTATCATGCAAAGCTGGCATCTATACATTTAGATTTAGGTAGACACATTCTGGAGCTGAATCCCACCCTTGGTGTTTTCCACACTGAAGTCTTGTACTTTTGAAGACACTAAATCAAATTTACTTTGGTAAAAATTTAGTTGCTGTGAGATTGGTTTTAAAGTGTGGCATAAGGTAGCCTTTGCTATGAGCAACAGAAACAGTTTGTTTTGTTGTTTTTTTTTTTAATAATATTGTGGGTTTTTTTCAAAACAGAATGTGCAAAATAATTAGAAGCCATTAGGGTTTTTTCCCCTTATAAATCTGCACTGTATATTGTAGTATTATATAAAGATTTTACATAAAGCATTAAGGAAAGCTGGTAGGGATGACAGAGAGTTTCAATACATCAATTAACAGTAGCGGTACACTCATAAACTTAGAACAAATTGCACCACAATGCATATGTATATAAAGCCATGAACCTATGGTCCCATGTCTACTGAAAACCCTGTACCAAATCTAGTAGTGATATGAAGATGAGGGAAGAAAAAATAAAAATAAAAATAGGAGCCAGTATTCCTCAGGTCAGAGTGGCACAGTATCTCATGGTGCTTTCTTGACTGGGTAGACCAGATTGGCTTCACATTCAGGTAGAATGATACTGATCAGCCTTCTCATCTGAAGCACAATGCAGTGGGGCAAGATCTACTGACCATCTTAATTTCGTGTTTTTCAGAATGCTTTACAGACACTTTCTGTATTACTAAAATGCCTGGTCTGTTTCTGTAGGCTTTCCTCTAAAAATCTCTCTGTTTTTAGATATTAACAATTTAATGAGAGCATGATTTCCATCTGCACAAAATTATTCATAGTATTCATTTTTGCTTCATCTTAAATAGCTGTTTTGCAGAAAGGAAATTATCTGAAATTCAGAAAGTATGTCTTGAATTTAATCTTCTAGGCTTACAAAGATGAGGTTTAAATATGATTATGAAAAAATGAAACATAGGAGAGCATTAATTTAACATATATGCTATCAGATTACAAAGTTGTTTCTGTAAATCTCTCCTGCTTGATCCAAAAAAAAATAAAAGTACAAATTTATGATATATGTTACTATCATTTTAATTATGCTGGTGTCAGCTTTCATATTATGTTAATAAATACTTGCATTTATATAGTACATTTATAGAAAGCCATTCATTCACTGAGTTTTAGATCTGCATCCAATGTAAAATAACTCTCTGTTGTATAGAATGGATAATATGCAGGATAACAGGAGAAAAGCACCAGACAAAATTACTGCAGAATTTTACATTTGTGCATAATTACCTCATCATTTACATAGTAAATTTCTAAAAAGTTCCAGATAGTGTCTAGTTGGTCTTTAAAGGATTGGTGTATCAGACTGATAACACTAAAAGAAGCCAGATTAAAAATATCCCAGTCATTGTAAGGCATGGAATATCCTTTTAGCCAGTTGGGGTCAGCTGTTACAGCTGTGTCTCCTCCCAACTTCTTACTCACCCTAATCTTATTTACTGAGGGGGAAGAGTTGCATAAAGAGAAAGTCTGTCCAGCAATAGCCAAAACATTGGTGTGTTAACACCGGTTTAGCCACAAATCCAAAACACAGCACCATATGTGTTGCTCTGAAGAAAGTTAACTCCATCCCAGACAGACTCAGTACACTCATGTTCAATTAAAATGAGAGGAAATAATAAGCATAAATCACAGAGGGCAGAGCCAAAAAAAATGGGCTATGACAGTAGAACTCATCTCATATAGTTTTAGTTGTATGTTAAGGCAAAGGTGGTTTTATAGAGTCTCTTTTTAATCTAGAGATAGGCAACCCTAAGGGAAAAATCATCATAGCTTATGTATAACAGATGCTATGGCTTGTCCTCTGGAGTTGGGTATCTTTCTTCATTTATAATACTGGTAGTCTAATGAAAGAATTCATCTCATCTAACGTAGACAACTAAGCTTCTTATGCTTTAAAGACAGTAGAAAGAAAAAGTCACTGCCATGGACTGAGAATCTTACTTATCTTAGATACCATTTTAAGAAGAAATGGGTCACATCCTAGAAGAATTTATTTAACTACTATATAAAATTTGACTAAGATAATTTAGACTTACATTATTAACTTGTATATGTTTGAAATTAGAGGAGTCTATTCCCACTCTAGGTAATTACTATAGACAATATCTAAATTTCCGGTACTTATCAAGCCCCAGTGTTCCTGCTTGTTCAGAAAAATAACTTGCTAACCTAGTCTAAATAACTGGTTTATTAGTATTATATTTGAAATATAATGACTGAAGCATCTGCTTAAGGAGGGATCATCCATAAATTGCTAAAACAGATGCATGTATTTTTGCAGTATCTTCCTGTTTTAGCAAACTTCCCTATAGAAAACCAGAGTTGATTTCCATAGGAGATATTTTTCACTTTTTTTAGGAAAAGATATGCAGATGAAACCTTGACCACATCAGATCAATGGCAATTTCTCCTCTGACTTCTGAAAATCTACAAAATAGTAATAAAGATGAGAAAACATCAGTCCAGAAGTGTTCTATTGGGAGTAGTGGTGAAAATACATATGAAGTGTGGATTATGCAATCTCCAATTTCAGGACTTTCTAGACCTACCTTGACTAAATCAGTTTGACCTCACAGATGAACCTACTTTGAGCAGGAGGTTGGCCTAGATCTCTCCCAAGCGAAATTATCTTATTATTCGATGAAATACTTTTATTTGCTTCTTTAGGCACAGCTTTTAATAGAGTTTCTCTGGAGATTTTTAATAGCATCCAGAGGAAATGTTTATATGTGTGTAATTACTAGTAATTTTCTACTCTCTCCTTAGAGACTAAGAATGTGAAATATTTTTGAGAGACAGAAGCTGTTATATCTTTCTATTCAGTGAAAGTTATTACAATGAATATCATTATTCCTCTTCAACTGAATTAGTTGCTAAATAGGTTACCCTCGAGAATATATGAGGGTTTTTTTACAATATTTGATGAAGTGTTTGTATATTTCTACTTACAGTAGTCTAAAATTAAGCAAAACTACCAATGAAGTCGTAACTTTCCCAGACTATTATTTTATACCATTACCTTTCCGTAAATTTCAGTGCTATGTTTTGAGTTATTGTACAGCAATTTGGGAGGCAATTGAAGTGAACGTGAGGATTCTGTTCTTTTCAATGTAAAGTAGATGACTGCTTAGCACCTGTTTGAGGTAACTCACCTTAAAAGTTACCAGCCTAGTATGGGTAGTTGTAAGAGTAATCTAGCTGCAAGAATATATATTACAGATGACTAAAATCATCTGAGCTGATTACAATCTGAATGCTCTCCTGTTCTTGAAATTTTAGTAGCACTGGAGAGCACACACTCAATGGTAAAATTAGGAAAGACTTTAGGATGAATTTCAGAGAATTTCTAGTTCCATTCAAAGATGGTATATTTTTAGTTTTGACATAATCTTGGGAAAGAAAGGGACTGAGTGATTTGAGTAAGTTTACTAAGTCCTGTAGGTAGAAACATTTGAAAAAGATAACCTAAAAGATAGACTTTACTCAAGAATCCCCTCCGTCACAAATTGTCTTCTAAATTTCCTCATAATAATTTGTTTGTGTGCCATTTGCAGCACTCCTGAAATTAAAACTAAGCAAGGACAATCATTTTCCATAATGTGCAGTATCCAACACAATGATGCTCTGTCCTGTTCGTGGCATGTGTCAAATAATATTTGTAGCTACTAATACTATTTAGAATAATTTTTTATTAAAATTATCATAGATTTTTTTGTTGCTGTTTCAATAAAATAGATAATTAAAATAGCTTTCTGAAGACTAGAAGCTTAAAAGTTAGAATGTTTGAGGAAAGTGTTAACATCTTTTACTGATATTAAACTGGTAAGAAACAAGGAGTCAACAATGGCATAAATTTACATAGTCTGTCCACTTTCTAAACATGAATACAGGAGGGCATCTTGCAAATTTCACACTCTAAGTTTGGAACTTCTTTTTTTTTTCTAAATTAAAGTCTTGCAAACCATTAGTCTACTTAGTACATTAAATATATCAGATATATGTCAAATGAAAACTAAAAGCTGAAAGTATATTTTGTCTCAGTTTCATTATTTATATTCACATTATAATAATTAAGGCATAAGAGGCAGACTTAGATTTTATTGCTTTTGCTAGTATATGTTAAAATTTTAAAGTGTTAACAGTACAGAAATGTGTTTTTGCTAATCGTAATAGGCAACCCATGCCATAGCAATGTAATATCTGTACTTCTTGAGCTTAACATCATTAATGAGGGTAATAAAAAACATTTCGTGCATATCTTTTGATTCTAATGACACAAACCCAACCAATCAGCATCATGAAAACATCTTTATTAAATATCATGTAATTAGATAAACTATTTATCTTTCCTTACAGCTTTCAACTGCTATCAGGCAGTTAAAAAAATTATTTCCATGCAAATTTATACAGCTTTAATAATTTTAATATGTTAACTTGTTTAAAGATTGTGAAAGAAAATAATGAAGACTGGGAAACTGGATATTGTGAAACCTAGCTGATTTGTTTGCTTCAATAATATTAATGATTAAAAGTAGATCTGTGAGGAGATGAGATGTAACAGCTTCCTGTTTATTTATATGAGCTCTCATGTAGCTATATTATATACAAACCTTAAGAAAAACTGCGAGTTAATTGCTAAGCTATCTTTATCAAAGGCTGTATTACATTTTTGCTCAAGACCTATTACTGAAGGATATTCCACCCACCACTCCTTTTACATAAAACATTTGACAAACACAAATAGTGCACAGTTCTTTTTAAATTAGCTACAGCTAAAAAATGATTCAACATTCTTACATGGATTGTATAGATTACCATTAGATTTATTCTAATTCTGAGACTAATTTCCCTAAGACATGTAGAAATAAAGACATAAGGATTCTCATTCATGCAACTGTCCAATGTATTACTCTACTATTTAAAAGATAATTAATTTCTAAAATAAATCCATCATTGCACAAAGAAGAGCTTTGAAGGAGAAGTATCTGCCAAATGAATCCCACCAAAAATGTTTAAGAAAGTTATTACGAAATCACTTGAAATCACAGTTGACAGAATTGACAACTATGGAAAGCTGGATAAATTTTAAACCTCATAAATCTGAGCAGGAAATAATGAGAAGTAGTTGGTATAGAACAGAATAAAAGGAATTTAATTGAAAACCTATTTAAATTTCACTTTGATTGCCTAATTCCATGGTTTGATATGGCCGTTAAATGCTGTGTTACCCATTTGGTTGTTTGTCATTCCACTATATAGGAAGAATTTTTAATATATTCATTCCTTCTGTGTGTTTAAGATCCTTGTTCTTTGAGGATTTTTTTTCCTAAGCATATAATCAGAGCTCTGCATAAAAGTCATTATTGCTTCTAGTATGAATATCAGACCTTTTATCCCTAGCTACTGACTGAAAATTTGAATACAAAGTTAGTGTATGTTGTGAAGGTAAACCAAGACAAACTTGCAACCGAGAACTACCCTCTTATATGGAGTTTTAGGTTTTGCTTGGCTAGCCTTTTTTTTTTTTGCTATTTATCTTGTTCGTACTCCCTTTCCTCATACTGTATCTGTCAGTGCAGTTAGCCTTTTGTATCTGTTAGGGAAGTTAGCAAAAGTAAAGCTAGTGTTTTGAAAAATAATTATTAAAGAAACAGTGGGGTTTTTTTTTGTTTGCTGTTGTCCGTCCCCCCGTCCTGTCCCGTGTCCTCCCTGCCCCAGTTTTTCTGTGTTTGTTTTATTTGTTTGATTGTCTGTTTGTTTGGGTTTTTTTAAATAATTGTCAGGTCAGACTCTTTGATATCTTCTTGCAACCGTTACCATGCCCTTCATATTAATGAAATGACCTGACACTTGTAACCATGTATGATTACAAAATACTCTTTTATTTGAGACAGTGGTTGCAGTGAGTGTTGATAATTGATGGAACAAGTGATTCTTTTGCCCAGATGGTTATTTATATGCACAGTGTTCACACTGAATAATTTATAATAGCTCATTTTGTTAAAACAAAAAAATTAATGATACTTTCATATGCTGAAAAAGGCAAAGCTATTTAATAAATTATAGACTCTCAAATCATTTGTTCAGTCCTAATTACAGTTCTAAGACTGTACCTATTAAAATGCACAGGTCCTAAGACAAGGACTAAAGTAAAACTGAGGTGTCCAAAACTGTAGTTCAAAAATTTCCTATATGAAAACCTTAAAATTTTTAGAAAGTGCCTGAATCTGTGGGGGCTTAATTCACAAAATCTTCTTTAATGTCAGAATTTGACAGATATAAAGATATTTCTAGCTATGTCTAGATCTTCTATGGGTCTTTGCAAATCTTTGCTCACTTTCTTCTGGAACCCAGTAGGGACATAGGAACTAAGCGACGGTAACAGATACCCTTAGATGGATTTATTGTTACTGTTACTTAGTGGCATTTGCATATATATCTGTAAGAGTTTCTTAATCACAAAGAAAATCTTGAAAGTCCCCAACTCTTCTTGAACATTGTGCCATTAAAGATTCACTGAACTAGAGACAGAAAACAAATAATTTATTGATTAGGGTCTTCCAATGGGAAAGAACCTCCAGTGTTCTGGTCTTTTTTTCTAATGTTGTTGCTATTTTCTTGCTATACTCTCAAGTTTCAGAAACTATACTTTCAGTTTCAAAACATTTTTGTTTTGGTTTGGTTTTTTTCATCCTTTTTTATTTTACTATTTTTTTTTATTAGGGAAAAAGAAAATCTTGTGAATTGATAGGTCAAAATTAAGAAAAAAGTCAAAACAGAATTTATGAAAGTGATTAAATCAAACAAAAAAAATCAGTAAAGTAACATATCAAATAATTTCAATTGATGATATCACATTAGAAGACTAATAGAACAAATGACAAAGATCTAAAAGGGTATTCATGGATTAGAAGACTACAGCATATGAATTTTCAGTGAATTCTATGCTCTCAGTGAATTCTATATTGGGGATATTCTGACAGAATTTGGATCCCTTCCTAAAGATAATTTAGAGAAACTAGAAAAATTAAATTATTAAAAAATAAAAAATAAAGAAAAAGTTATGAATTATAAGACTAAATAGAGAAATTAGAAGCTAGAAAGTCAGAGCTGAACAGTATTCACTTAGGACATCAGACAGACTTTGAACATGAAATTCCGACCCAGGTGCAGGACCTTGCAATTGTCCTTGTTGAACCTCATGAAGTTCACATGGGCCTACCTCTCGAGCTTGTCCAGCTCCCTCTGTATGGCATCCCATCTCAGGCATGTCAACTGCACCACCCATCTTGGTGTTGTCTGCAGTCTTGCTGGGGGTGCACTCAATCCCACTGTCTATGTCATTGATGGAGATATTAATCAGTACTTGTCCCAGTATGGACCCCTGAGGGACACCACTTGCCACCTATCTCCATCTGGGCACTGAGCCATTGATCACCATTCTCTGGATGCGACCATCCAAATAATTCCCCATCCATTGAACAGTCCACCCATTAAATCCATCTCTCTCCAATTTAGTGAAAAGGATGTGGCAGGGGACCATGTCACTGCCTTCCAGAAGTCCAGATAGATGAAATCCATAGCTTTTCCCTTGTCCATTGATGTAGTCACTCCATCATAGAAGGCAAGACCATGATGGCTGTCTCAGATCTATCATTACAAAAAACTACAGTGCGAGAAGGATGCAGTGTTTCGTAGATTTTACTGGGTTTGGCGTTTTCTGTCTTGATTACATCAGTTCTGTGTTCCATTTGTAGCTTTTTCCATGATTTAATGTCTTCAGTTGCTTTAGTACAAGGACAGAATTCCTTTTGTCCTCTGTAAGAAGAATGTTGATGCCTAATTCTTCTCTTCCAACTCTGGTTCATGATCCAAGCTCCTAAAATAAAGGAAGGAATCATTTAAACTCATCTATGTAAACATATCCGAGACTCTTTTAAGTTTGTTTGTTTGGTGTTTTTTTTAAATAGCTTTTGGTATACCTAATATGGGAAAAGACATAGCCATCTACAGTCTGAATGGCTCTCTGGAATTCCCTGTATCCCTACATTGGAGCCAAGCATGACTATGCCTCTGTTTTACTGATGTGCCTCTATCTTGCTCTTCCATGCTTGGGGTCTAATGTTACAGTGAATCCTGAGATTACATACTTTTTTTTTTTTTTTTTTTTTTTTTTTTTTTTTTTAAAAGGAGGGGGAGGGAAGGGGAGGAC
>JMFS01067955.1:0-10364 GCA_000699545.1 Podiceps cristatus | reverse complement strand
AAATTAGAGATAATTAATAATTAGAGATATTTTAAATTAGAGATATTTATATTCAATGAAGATAAGACATTTGGGACAGAAGTACAGAAGTGACTTGGAACAATCTTAGGTGAGAACATGGAGAAAAGTTTTGGACAGGACGAAAAAATTGAGTGTCATATTGCACACAGAACATTGAAGTATGTTTGTAGCCTCCCAAACAACAAATGTGTTATTTGCAGTCCTGCAAATATGCTGATTTCCATCTGATTTTAATAGTGTCTCCATTTGAGAACAAAATAGCAGAAAAATGGTTTACCCCCCCCCCTTTTTTTTTTTTTTTCCTGTTCTCAAATGTTTTTCTCAAATGTAACTACATAGTTATAGACAATTCTGAAATCTGGTTATAAAGCTGGCAATATGCGAGCATGGAGGTGTATTTTCTTCCCTTGACATAAGAACTGACCCCATATTTACTTCTCCCAAGTGCTAGTGAACCTCTTTCTGGCTTATGTGTTGAGCAAATATTTACATGCATCAAAGGTACCATAGTCCTAAACTTCATTGCCATCATTTTTCCTATCATACAAAGCATTCTTCTCTAGATATAACTTCAGTTTTGTAGAAGCATTGAAGATACTTGTGTGCTTTATGTAAAAATCGTTCATGTTGTGTCACTCTCATATGGAGTAGCAGGTTGCTTTGAAGCCCAGGAATTTGAGAATTTCAGTGATGTACAGCAAAAAACCTGCCTATACTCCTTAAAGTGACTCACATGGGCCAAGAAACTGTGGTGTTTTGTCAGAAGTGCTGCTACAGCCCGTTTTTCCCAAGCCTGTTGCTCCAGAAAGATAACAGTCTGTCACTGGTCCTTACTGCTAGCTGACATTTATGCATGTTTAGTCTGCATTTGTGGTGTTTGTGCTGTCTGATGCCCTGGCAAGAGTGAGCAAAGGCTCTGCTTCATCACTTTGCCAATACGCTGGCTTTGTACACTTTTCTGTATCTGGATCATATGCAGAGGAGGATGTACTTCTGCCTCTGGCGTATCTGTATTGAAATGCTGTCAGGACCTTCATTTCTTTATATATTGTTTATTTGTGCAGTTTTGACCATAGGCATTTGCAAATGCTAAGGGCATTGATGAAAATTTTGGCAGACAGTTCTTATGGGGTAATCTGAACTGGAAGACACTTGTAAGCACTGATTAGATAAACATATTAGCAGTTTTAGAAGACTGACACTAGTCAATACCGATTTCTTTTAAGCATTAGACATACTGTTTTTCATTAAGTCTGCCTACTTTTGGCAGCATGCTTCAGAGAGAAATACTGAGAAGAGGAGGAGAAAAGGTTCTAGAGACTGACTGTTGGTTTAATAAGGGCATAATAAAAGAACTAATAAGGTAGTTTCTGTTTGGCGTAACTTCTGACTGGTACTGTATGCAGGCCAGAAGAAATAATATGCCTTACTTAACCAATTAAATCTTGCTTGGAGAACTGTAGACAAGCAGTTCTGATTCTGTTTTCTTTGAATTCTCTTTTGAATTGGTTGTCGATAATGAAGCTATGGCAGCACTCTGTATTTTCACAGATGGCTGGATTTATTTAAAGTTTTCCTATACACCTCTATATTTAGTGCTTCATCTATTCACTTCTTGGTAAGGAAGTGGGGGACAGTATCGCAGAGGCACGTCTCAAAGCAGCATATATGCAGCTTCCTACTGAAGGCTGCAATTAATTTTATAATTCACATATTCAACCATCATATTGGTACAAACAGAAAAGACAACATGGGGAGGAAAAATGATATTATTATATATTCTGAGCACAGGTCACTACAAGGGAGAGGAATCTAACATTTTTTAACTATGAGTTAGTTCCAACTTATTTGTCTCAGGTCTTTTTGATAGAAATAATTCCATGCTGTAAATTGTGATACTGATTAAAGTATTTCTGTTATACATTTAATGTATCTGGTAGTATTCCAAATAGATTAATCAGTATTGTAAAATTGGCTATCATGATGCACAGACAAGTAACTATATAACTTATTGAGATTTGTAGGTCATGTTGGCAATTACTTCATTATGATCTGTTTTGTAATTATTGTATTTTTCTTCCAAAGGGAATTTGTATGTATTATTTCTATCAAAGTCAGCTGGTAAACAAATAAGAAAACAGAAATCTTTTTCTGCCTCTTTTTCCTCACAGCATGTGAGGTGTTTCCTGTGTTCAGCTAATCACCATCAAAATAACATTTCTGTCCTGTGCTTATAAAAAGATCAAAACTTTGGGTTTCTTAATATATTCTATGTAAAATAAGTAGTAGCACAAAGTTTACTTTTATATGTTTATAGAAGCACAAACATTTCTAAACATGATAGCAATTAATTTTGACAGAAATTTAAGAGCACAAATGTTCTGTTGACACAGACAAAATGGTAAATTATTCCTCTTTGAGAGGCATGTTTGCTGATGCACAGTGACAAGAGTTCATTTTTCTGAGTACTTCCCTTGCTGGATCTCTGGAGCACGTTGCTTTCCCCTCTGTTCTTCTCATACCCTCTGAATAAAGGTTTGAAATACCTTCTCTTGATTCCACTGAGAATATAGGGTTGGGTCACTTATTTGGAGATCCTGATGAGTCCAGTGCAAGTATGGCAAAAGGTGAAACTAACCCAGTTGAAAAACAGAAAACACACTACCAAGATTGGTATAAGAATTTAAATGATACGTATAGAAACTGGTGAAGAATGGCACAGATTTTTTTGTTGTAGAAGATTCCAAGACCCTAAGAGCATATTAATGTCCAAGGAATGTCTTTCACAGCTCTAATTAATGTTTCAGTGACCACTGGAGATAAATCTTCTGCTGTTCTCCCCATGCCTTCCTTTTGTCTTTCTGAACTGAAGTTAGACTTGAATTTTATTCTCATATGTTACCTGGTGTGTGGTTTTGTATCAGCTTCTGTAAATATATTCAAGGGAATACAAGTTTTAATTGTAGCATTTTTGCATGCTGTAAGCATCTTCCTGATCATAAGCTAGTACAAAGCTATCTTGCAGAGTAAGGAGAATAGAATTACTGTGAAGGTCTTTCATCTTTTGCTTCATTAGTTATTATGTAGAATTTTTTTTAATAGAGCATATACTGAGGAATATAAATTGATATATCTGAACTGATGACATGAAGAAATACAACAGCTGTCCCTGGTGTTGCTTGTTAATTTACTTTGCTGAGGTATAATTTCATGCCTTGTTAAAATCAGACAGACATAACTATGATTTGGTGAAGGTGAAATAAGGGGACATTCTCCGTGAAATTTCTGAGTTTTTAAAAATATATGATACTTAATTTTCACCAGTAGTACTGAAAGCAGTGGTCAGGAAAAATGTCCTGTAAGTTAAATGTGATGACACAGGAAAGATTATCAGTGCAACTAAAACAAAATATTTTATCCTTTGGGCAGTCAATGTTTTGCTCTAGGTATTAACTTCCTAAATCTCGTATAGCGTCAGAATGCACATGTGGATATCAGAATGGTGCTAGTGAACACGTGCATGGCATTCATAAGCCACCAGCCATGGCTTCATTAGCTGCTGAACATAAGGAAAGCTGGAGAATTGTGTTGGAAATGAAGAGGCTGATAGCTCATTGTGGAATAAGCAATGCCAAATTTGAAAAAGTGCTGGTGAAAAACAAAAATAAAATCCACAAATAAAAGAAAAATGATTTTAAAGAATTCTCAGGAGCTGACGATACATAAGGTACTCCATTTTGATGAATAAAAAAAATGTTGAGGTCCGGTGGGAGAGAAGGGAGGGAATGGTACAAGCAGTGAGCACTCTGACTAATAATGTTTATTTTTTATTTTTGATTGGTCTAATGTTTTTTCAAATTCAACAGAAGACGAGTTCTTAGTTTATTTTCAGTGTTGTGAAAATATACCTTAATCAATTCTATAATTCTTTTTTATCATTAATAACAAGTTTCTGGTTAATTATGTGTTGGTTTACAGAATGTGTGGGTAGGAATTATAAATGCTTTGATTACTTCATTTAGCATGGTGTGGTTATAGTATGTGCTTCCAAATTATGCAATGAGATTTGTCTTCACAGCCTCACTTGGACTGACCTTGCACCTCTCCGTCTTGAGGTGACTATTGTGATTATGCTACAGAAGCAGCTTGGAAGGGAAGGAATGAGTACTGTTCTAGAGCCTGTCATTTATACTTCCCCTGCTTACTATGCTCATTGGATATTACTCTACAATTAGTCCATTGGCAGGAAAGGGTACCTAGGATTAAGAGCCAGTGAAAATTGTTTTTGCTGGGTCCATTTGCAAATAATTGTTCTGAAAACAAGATTAACGTACTTTAAAGCAAGAGTCATAATAATCTTAGAAAAAAGTGCAAAGAGAATTCTCTTTGGCTTAATTCACACCACTTAACAGGTACAGCAAATTTTGGGTGAGATGCGGTATTGTTATGCTGTATGCCTGGCTTTGGGAAAAAAAGTCATTTCAGCTTCCCAGCAGATGAAAGGTTCAGCTCCTGTATCAATAACTTGCGCAATGTGGAGGGGTTGTATTGTCACAGAGATGCAAGAGGTGCAGCAGGACCTCCAGAATGCTCACACAAGGACATTCACTTCTGTGGAGCTGTGTGAGGAGCTTGTTTTTGACCCACTGAAAGCAGAACATGCCTGAGAAACCTCATATTGGTAGAGAAGCAATTTACAATTTCTTTCTTCATGTTCCCTAGAAGTTGATGTATCACTGAGTGTTGTGTTTCCCTCCTCTGAAGGCAGGTTTAAGAGTGACCATCTTGGGAAATGGCATTCTGCAGTCACTCTTGCCATGGTCTACTGATGCAGTCCAGGGTACTCTTATGACGGTGGCCCCCAATGCCTTCCACAAAGCTAGAGAGGATAATTATGAGTATTTATTAATTTAATGAACCAAAGACAGGGCTGTTTTTGTGGTCTGATTCACGTGAGAATGGTCTAAGGATTCTCTGTTTCTGCTGCCGCCTTGGTAGTTACCTGGAAAAAAAGTGTAAGTTCTTGGCTCTAAGCTGGAATGGGAGAGGCAAATTCATACTTCTGTAATTATTTTGATTACAGTTTATTGTTGTTGCCTATTTCAGATAAACCTATACTGCATGAATCGTAAGAAATTACTAGCTAGATAAGAGAGTTAGAATGTCAAGAGGTGCTTTTGCTTCACAAATAACTAGTTCTCCATTAATGTCAGGCCTGTAAGGTTTTTTTGTTTATTGTGGTTTTGTTTTTTGTTTGTGGTTTTTTTTTTGTGTGGGGGGGGTTTTTTTGTTGGGTTTTGTTTTGTTGTTTTTGTTTTTTAAATTGTGTGTGTTGTAAGAGCATTGTCTTTCAACTATGCAGTAATCTGTGATAGGTTGTTTGTATTTTTAGATTTTATATGACTTTTATACTCAGGCTTTAATATATCCTTTTTGTACAGCTCTTGTTTTGTGAATTGTTTAAAAGTGACTGTGACTATAAGCAGAAGGTATATTTAAGCAGAAAATAAACTAAAGAACATCATCAGAAATGACTGTCAAACTGACAGGAGGGCAGTGGGAATGCTGGTATGTTTCCTGTGTATGTTTCTATTTTTGTGATTAATCACAGTAAGAAGTCAACAATCTAAAAGTAAGTAAGCAAGCACAACTTGTCTGTGCTGCTGTCTACAGCTTTCTCTTAACTAGGAGCTAGGAAGTATTAACAGCTTGTGAGTTTTCCTGCTTAACTAACCCAACAGTGTACATAGTATATATTATACAGAGCTGCGTGGAAGATCTTAAGAAAACAAGGTTTTGTGCATTTTTTGCTGCCTCCCTTTACTAGCATTGCATAGCTGTTAGTGATGCAATTCTGGCCCTTTCCAGGTTCAATTATCTCGTAAAGAGTGGTAAAATAGCTAGAATAAATACTTGTAACTATAAACTACAGTTTATAGCTAAAGTTTCTAGCAAGTACACCCTGCAGTGTTCCTTGGTCGTCTTTGTCCTCTGGTTGGGGACGTGGCTGGGCTTCCTGCTGAGGCGTCTAGCACGTGCAGAGGCGAGAGAGGAGTGGTGGGTCTTAGGAAGGGTCTGATGGGTCTTATGAAGGGACAGCTGGGGACGGTTACTCGGTCCTGTAGTACACAAATAGTCTAAATACATTCAACTCTCACTTGGAATGCTTTGGGTCCCGAGGGCTAGCTCTAGCACTTTTAGGAATGAACACCGCTGAAAGTTGAAGCTACAATGACATGAATCCTTACCTGTCTGTCTGCTGTATTGCAGTATGAAGATTTGCTTTCATTGCAACTTGGACAAGATGGTGTAGACTGCCTTTACAGACCATGGAGATATATATATCTATATGTATATAGATACATACCCATGTGTATACACAGTTTCAGATATTTAAGGTTTAGAACACTCTACTTGCGGGTGGTGCCTAGTGTCTTCTGACCAGATGAACTGGACTCCGGGATTAGCTAGATGACACAAATATATCTTTGTATAAATCTGGAAGGTACTGTTCCTGGAATGTTTTGCAGGATTCATTCGAGAATTCCTTCTTAAGTGAAAAGTTCCATTTACAAACTCCTGTGTGTAAAATGTCCAGAAAATTAGTTCTTGAGGCTAAGTTAGCCCTGATTAACTGGTGTTAATTTCACTGAGTATGAAATAATAGTGACCAAATCCTCTATTAATAGAGGAGAGTAGTTGCTTTGGAGTGTAAACTCCACACACTTTAAGTGGCTAAGGTTAGATGGTATACATATACTCTTTCCACAATGTATATCAGTCAAAGAAAGAGGATTACAACAACTTCTATTTTGAAGTCAACTTGGCTTCCATTTTCAAATAATCTGTTGAAAAGGTGACAGTAGAGCACATGCTAAAGTAGTAGGTTAAATTACTGGAATAACTCAGTTTGGCTTGGTTGACATTAGAGGGCAGGAAGATCCTGGAATGATCCTTACAGCCTTGGTTTCCTAGGTGCTCCCATCGGGAGTGTATCATGGTTTCACCAGGTCTGAGTGCCTGGCTTCCATCTATTCAAACATGAACACCCCTGAGAAGGATGAAAAGCTGAACATTTTCTTTAAACATAGCTTTTTTGCTCTGTCCTTTATTCCTTGTGTCCCAGTTGACAGAATGTTTCTTAAAAAGCAGCTTACTAAGAAAGTTGTAATGAAGTGTTAGTGAAAAAAAAAAAAAAAAAAAAGTGAATATTGGTTAAATGAAGAAATTGCAACCAGGACTGAATAGACAGCACATGAAGGCGGACACTCAGATGTGCATTGTACTCATATGCATCTGCTGTGTTGAGTAAACTGGGCTGTGTAATTCAAATGAGGGCCCCTCTCAGCTTTTTGTTACTCATGTACCAGGGACTCATGCTCGGGGGACAGTGAGGAATTTCAACACTTTTCTAAAGCAAACAGTGCCAAAATTTGCAATTGTAGGGTGCTTGGTCTAAAACCAGATTTGTACCTGCTATTAATTGGATCCAGGGGTGGACTTCACAGCATGCAGCAGAAAGGGAAAATTTTATCTTTGCATCATGAATGTAATGAAACTCTTTACCAAGTGCCACTAATAGCGGTGGCTTAGTTGACACAATCTTGTAGCTTTTTAAGCAACACAGCAACATCTCAGGGCTGTGAAAAGCATTTCATTCTTAGATGGGTAATAGGAGAGAACAAAGCTGCTTCATTCATTGCTTTGTGTCTTGTAGAGACACCAGCTTTTTAGTCTTTCTGGTAAATGTATGTTACTGTGTTATTATGGGTCTTATGCTCTGTTGTGTCACTTCAGTTTTCCTTAGTATCAGTGAGGGAAAATCATCTAGCGAGGAGTCATTTTCTTAACTGCGTTTTCTCTCTGAAATGAGAATTTCAGTGGGTAAGAGAGCTATGGGTTTTCAGTTAAGTTGGTTTAAGTTTACTGCTTATGCTGGAAAAAGCCCATGGGATGTGATTTAGGTGATAAAATATCTTCTTAGGTTGCTGAGGAATATTGAAGGAGGTGAGCAAGAGCCAAATAGGAGAAAGTTCTACAGTCCATTTAGGAAATAGAATGTTATTTTATGGTAAATGATCCTTAAAATACTAAAATCTACAAAGTGTTTATCAATGGATGACATTAGAAAAAGTATTAATCAGAACAAGATGTGCCTCATTAGTTTTTGTGAATATTTAAAGGTTCAGGCTTTGTTCAAGGTGCTTTGAGACTAATCCTTCTGGGAAACATGGAAATGTTATGTATGCATCCTTTCCTGAAGGAATTTAACAATTCTTCCTCCAACTTAATGTTTGGCTGAAACAGAGGTTTTGCTAACTTTTTGCTAACTTTAGCAAATGTTCAGTTTCCACTTCAAAAAAAATTTTTTATTGGATTTCTTCTATTTTGACCCGAACTGGTTCATTGCTGTCATGAAACACGTTTCATATCTCATGTGTCTTTTTTACGGTAAGATCAAAATTTCATTGGGTTCTGTTTGAAGAAAACCAAGGATAAATCAAGAAAATCTTGCAAAGATATTCAGTGTAGATTAAATCCATTACTAAGTGAAAATGATACAGTTTTCAAATATGATTTTTGTGCATTTTCCAAGGAATTTGGTGCCAAATTGCCTTTGAAATTTAGCAGGCACAAGGCTTTTAAGTTATTTAGACTCTTCAGGAAGTCCAAAGCCTACTCCCAGTTCTAGGCACTAAATAAGTAATACCTGAAGTGTAGGATCTTTAGGTGCAAAATTCAGAAATACTTTCTTAGGAAAGGGCAAATTTTATTGTTTGTGGGTTCTTTTTTTACCTTGCAGCTAGCATTTGTCTCTAATGTGCCTACTAAACTGACATGGTATAGTCTAATAGTGATACTGTCCAAAGCCTGTCTTTGTTTTCCCCAGTTCTTTCCATTTTGACATTTTTTCAGCTGTTTTATAATGGTTTGGTTTGGTTTTGTTGTTTAGAAGTATTTACTTCAAAGTATCTGTTGGATTTCCTTACACATTTTTAAATAGTTTTCCACTGGTATATTTAATGGTTTTAAACCATCATTAATGTATATGCCTAGTTACTAAAAACAGTATTTTTGTACATTGAAGAAACAGGTTTTCCACACACGTTAGCTGGAGTTCATGTGACATGGTGTGATATCTGCATATAGTGTCTGCTTTCAGATGGATGCCACCCTTGTGTTTTTGCCACTCTGAATACCTTAATAATAATGAAGAGATCTTCCCTGTTTATTACTAGAAAATGTCTGTAAGCTTATGCTGTAAATGGTCTTGAAATTTGTAGTTTCCCACTGAAAAAAAAAAGTTTCTTGAGTTTCTTTTTTTCTAAAAAAAAAAAAAAGTTAGATTTTGAATACAAATTACAATTTCTTGTTACATCATTTTCAATCTGTGTCTTTACCCAGTGACAACATGGTTTTAAGGGTGGATCTTTGCTGTGTGGGAAGTATGTGATTCTTGCGCCAAGGCTGTGATTTTGCTCATGTCTTCAATAGTAGAATTTGAAGTTCAGAAGTGGATAGATGGGAGTGATTTGACACCTTGGGAGTTGTTACAGTGTAATCCTAACTTTCAGAGCTGGAGTATCAGTGTTGCTCAGGGAATGAGAAAGACTTGCAATCTGAACTAGTATGACAAGCGATTAATGTACTTTGCAGTTCTACAATTAAATAAGCTAATACTTTCTGATTAGTGTGTGGATGTACAATAAGCCTCATAAATGCCCAGTTTCCAGGTTGCTGTTTAGCCCTGGTACTATAATGATGAGAAACACATGAGCTATTGGAAAGCAGTCTTATTTTCATAAAGCTGAGCTTTATAAAGGTGGGTTTTCTTTTGCAGAGTATAAACGGTGCATGAACTGTTGCTAGTGTTTGTAAGTCGCTCTTACACTGCATTTTGAAGAACTATGAAATTCAGGCTTCTGTATATATACACAAATACAGAGAGAGAATATATATGTTACGTATATGTTGTCTTCTTATGCCGATGTCCTGTTTTCAGCTGGGATAGAGCTAATTTTCTTTCCAGTAGTTACCGTGTTTTGGATTTAGCATGTAAAGAATGTTGATAATATACTGATGTTATTAGTTGCTGCTAAGAGATCAAGGACATTTTACAGTTTCCCAGGTTTTGCTAATGTGCAGGTGCAAAAACTTGGAGTGGGGAGGGGAGGTGGTGTACAGCCAAACTGGCCAAAGAGAGTATTCCATGCCCAGTATAAGTAGGGGTCAGCCAGTGGGACAGTTCTCTCTTTTTCCCTTTTTCCTTCTTTTTCTTTGTTTGGGCCTTTTCATTCACTTGGTTGTTCATTCCCTTGCTCTCTGGCACTTGCTGTTCTGGG